>JACGAQ010001521.1:0-57857 GCA_014119065.1 Orius insidiosus
ATAGGGGAGACTGGGGCAAGAAGTCCCCGGGGTAAGTTGTCCCAACGCTCGCTGTGAGTCTCCTGAGCGAAAGGGAGCGTCGTGATCAGCGCGCGCATCCTCTCCCACCCACCCGCTTCTTTTCGAGTGGCAACCGACGTCCTGCGCATCGAATAATTTTTAAAAAGGACGCTTCACTACGGTAAGTCAAAAAAATACTTTTTATTTCTTAGTTTTGCTTCTCCTATTTTTTTGGAAAATGGTATGGGATCGGGCACAATTTAAATTAAAAAAGCATCCTTAAACCTTGGATTTTCCCTCTTGTAGATCTCGAACAGATCGCCGGATGCCCTACAATTAATTTTGTTTACAACATGGCGAATGGGGCAAAACGTCCCACTTTTTTGGGGCAGGATGTCCCAACTTTTGAATGGGACAAGTTTGCCCCGTATGCTTTTTTTAAAAATTGATTTATTGAGATTGTCTATTAATTGCTTTATTTTCAGGACCAATGTTCGCAACTATAAAAGAAAAACCTCTCGAGGAGAGGCTACGCCTGAAGACATCATGGCGGCGGTGAGGGAGGTACGACTACAAGGAGTCTCAATCAGGCAGGCTGCCTTGAACTCGGGTATCAACAATAAAACGTACAAAGATACGTTAAAAAAATAGATATTGAGGAAGTCCTCGACGACAGAACAGAGGTACCGTCATGCTCCATCGGGTACCAACCGTCAAGAATAATTTTTTCTCCTACAGAGGAAAATTCAATTATGAAATGTCGTGCAAGCAGCAGACATTTATTTCGGCCTCACTCCGTTCGAAATTCGCCGGCTGGCATATGAATTGGCCATTGCCAACGGAAAAAATATTCCAGAAAGTTGGAAAGAAAAAAGCGGGCGAAGAATGGTTCCGACAGTTCATGAAGCCCACCCTGGGCTTTCCCTTCGCACACCTCAGGCCACCAGCCTTGCCCGAATGTCATCTTTTAATAAGGAAACGTAAATTTATTTTTTGATAACTTAGCTTCAGTAATGAATCGCCATCTCTTCGAACCACTAACATATGGAATATGGACGAGACCGGTTAACGACGGTGCACCGACCAAACAGAGTTATAACCCGCAAGGGCGAGAGACAAGTCGGAAGTATCACTTCTGCAGAAAGGGGCTCACTGGTAACGATGGCTACCTCAGTTTCAGCCTCAGGAAACTTCATTCCACCCTTTTTTGTCTTCCCTCGCGTGCACATGAAACAGCATTTCCTACTTGGCGGCCCTGTAGGATGTGATGGGTCGGCAAATAAATCCGGATGGATGCAGGAGGAGGATTTTTTAAAATTTTTAAAACATTTTCATAAATTTGCGAAACCAACCCTCGAAAAGCCCTGTCTCTTCTGTTAGATAACCACGGGTCACACTTAAGCGTGGAAGGGCTGAATTACGCGAAAGAACATGGAATTATTATGCTGTCTTTCCCTCCACATTGCTCTCACCGCCTTCAGCCTCTGGATCGAAGTGTTTTCGGCCCATTTAAAAGATTTGCGAATTCTTCGTGTGCAGGATGGATGTTGAACAATCCAGGGAAGGTTATGTCCATCTATCATATTCCGGGGATAGTGGGTCAAATTTACAGTTCAGCACTAACTCCGTCGAACATCATGGCCGGATTTAGGTGCACAGGGATTTACCCTTTTAATAGGGGCATCTTTCCCGAAAAGTCTTTTCGCCCGGCATATTGTGACAGACCGTCCTAATCTCATCGAACAGGGGAGATGAGAATTCCGAAACTGCGGTATCGAACCCGGCACAAGTCGCTGAAGAGGACCTCCCTACTCTCGCTGATCTCGTCCTCCCCAGAATGAATTCCAGGCACTTCGGTAGCGAGTACCAGCGCCATTGTTTTGCCGGAAGATGTTCGCCCTTTTCCGAAAGCTCCAGCTAGAAAAGAAATTCGAAGAACTTTCGGCGTAGGAAATCTTCCATTTTGACGGATACGCCAGTGAAGCTGTTGGAGGAAGAAAAAGAAAGGAGGAAAGAAAAAAAAATTCCTCAAGCCAAGAGGAGTTGGCAAAGAAAGGGCTAAAAAGCCCCCCCCGCCGAAGCAGCGAAGAAACAACGATTTGTTGTCTGCACTGAAACTTTTGGAAATAGTCGACCAGGAGACGACTGGATCCAGTGCATTCAGTGCAAAAACTGGGCTCACGAAGAATGCACCCCAGGGAATCCTCTCTATGTGTGCCACCACTGCGATTCTCCGTAGGCCGTCATTTTTTGTCTTTATAAGTTTTATTTTATTTATTTTTTGTATGATCAATCATACATCCGCTTTATATTGTCATCTTAAAGGTACTAGTCAATTTTTCTAAGTCTTCGCGTCTTATTTTTTTTTATATTATGTTATTAATTTTTATATGTTATTAAATACAATATGTACAATGTGTACAATATGTTATTAAATATTATATTAATATTTAAAAACGAGACTTGCAGTTATTTCACCTATTTCAATCGTCAAAATAGCGATGAAACATCATTTCGTATTGGGACAACTTGCCCCTCTCCCTGGGACAACTTACCCCAGGTCGGGGTTAGAAGTCTCAAAATGAAAGTTTTTTTACAAGTTAAAAAAAATTAACATACGTTCATTTTAGAAGAATGCAATTAAATTGTTTTTAGTAGTTAAAGGACCATCCTTATGAATCAAGTGTCGAAATCTTCAAAAGTTAAAACCAAAAGGTTAGGGAACAAAAAAACGAAAAAATGGACAACATGCCCCGGTCTCCCCTAAGATTTAGGCTTGATGAAGTGGAACTTCGCCGGAAAGATTAATTTGTTCAATATGATAGACTGCATGTGTCCAAACGCGAACAGATCCCATTCTGAAATTGTCGTTGAGGGTACACGTGACGACATAATCCAGTTCGCCATAATGCATTTGAAAATAGCAGAAATCCCAAGTTACGTTCACTATAAAAAATCTGCAACTCAACATAAAGAAAATAGTCAAACGTTCACCATAATGCATTTGAACATAGATCACACAATAAAGAGAGATTCAACACTTGTTTCGACATAAAATTTTTCGTTTCAACATAACGCATTTGAACATAAAGAAAAATTTCATTTTAAATGTCGTTTTACCATAAAACTGTTTCTGTCGTTTGGGGCACAATCTCACCTTAAACTAGGGACAGCCGAAGAGCAAGCATATTTTGGCCGTTTAAAACACGATTATGGCGAAACGACAAAACCTTAAAACTTGACAGTTTACCATAATGGAATTCGCACATCTTCGCGAGAGGAAAAAAAGCTACTCCTTGTGTCATAAAACGAGCTGATCCTATTGGATGCCTGTTTTTACTGCTTTTAATTGCTAATTTTATGGCGAAACACCAAGTTTAAAAAGAGGCTTTTATGGTGAGAAGCATTATGGTGACTTGCACTTTTCTTATGTCGACTTGCGAGACATTTATGTTCAATTGCATTATGCCGAAACGAAATATGGTGAACCAAAGATCTTTATGTTCAACTGCTTTTGGGTGAAATGCGTTATGTTGAACGGTGTTCACCCAAGGTTGTTGACGACCGGGCTTTTTCCACCTTCTAAGTTCGTCGTCTCGGACGATTCTGCTTTTTTTAAACATGGTATTACATAAGCAGCCATGTTTTTAAACGAGCCTTCCTCGCGAGAGGAAAAAATGAACCGATCTTTATTTAACCTGCTTCATCTTCTCACTTCCTAGGGGACGACGAACTGATGTATACGCCACCTGGGCTTCATTTTTTAAATTAAAATTTTTGAAATTTCAGGTGCACCCGGAGAAGTGAATACGTCGAAACAAATCCCTGGATTTCCGAACGTGATTCCAGTCCCTGGCGTCGTTGTGGCTCCTCTTCAATCCGCCTGGAATAATTTGGTGGAAATGTTCGGAAATTTAGTGCCGACTTGGGTCAACTCGGAAAATAAAACCGTTGAAATCGCGCCTGGTGTGGAAGCAAATTACGTTTCGGGCACTTTCGGAAATGCGAATGGTTTATCCGGGGCTTTTGGTGGAGTGAGCACTGGCGGTTCGCCACCTCCAGTTCCCGGATTTGTCGGAAGCGTTTCTTCAAGTGGAAGCAACGCTCATGCAGGATCCAATGCACAGTCTGGCACGAATATTCATTCAGGTTCTAACGCGAATTCTGGATCTAATGCGCATTCTGGGACTAATATCCACTCCGGAAGTAACAGCCACTCTGGAACGAACGTTAATTCTGGCTCGAACGCACATTCTGGGACCAACACCCATCAAGGAACGAACGTCGGACCTTCGAATACGAACGGGCCAACTTCCGGAAGCGTTCATAACGTTAACTCCAAGCCAGGACCCACAGTCGACATTATCGGGCCGACATCCCAAACCGGAAGCGCTGGAAGTATTCACGTTACGCCCTAGAAAATTTCAATTTTTTAAATACCTAATGCAATAAAAAATTAAACAATTGTTGTAAATAAATTCTTAACAATCACAAGATCTTCTACGGTAATCCATGAGAGTCTCGGAAATGCGGAGTTTGCCCTAGGAAGGTACGAAAAGGGATGAGAGAACCCCTATTGCAGCCCGAAGGTGAAGGGCTCTCTAGTCAAGGGTGGACGAGGGTTAGAGAAAAACCAGGCGTATACCGTGTGAAATATTAGGTGTACAAAATGAAACTCGGCTAAAATCTACAAAATTCAAATTTACCCTGTGGCTGAGTTTCATTTTGTACACTTAATAAATAAAAATTGTAGGAAATTTAATTTTCTATAAATTTGTACTTAATTATTTTTTTCTAGGATGCACCATTTTCGGAAAATAATTTTTTTTTAAATAAATTTATCTTGAAAACAGTGCTTCCTAGAGAAAAAATGAATAGAATAAAAATTAAAGAGAATTAAATTTCCAACAGATTTTATTTAGTGCATTTTTTCAATATCTGTAACAGTTTACGATTTACAAGCCTTTAAAAATTAACCTTCTTACACGGAGAAGGTCAACTTTGATGGACTTTAACGCCTAAAATGTTCAAAATTTTGAAAAAATGAACTACTAGGTGTACAAAATGAAACTCGACAAAATCTACAAAATTCAAATTTACCCAGTGGCTGAGTTTCATTTTGTACATCTACTTTTTTGCTCAAAAAAATTAGTGGCACCTTTTACAGTTCAAAAGTTACGTGCATTTTAAGTTTTAAAAAATTCGTAAAAAAAGAACTATCAAACGTAATGCACCATTGGCGAATGTTTCCTTATTTAGGATCTTCACCAACTCGATTAAAAAGCCACAAAATGTTGCGGGAAGGCTCATTAAAAAAATTCAGGGTCAAACATAAATTTAAAAATCAATTTGTTTATGCTAATTTCAATATGAGTAGATTTTTTTTTAATCAACAAATCTTTTTTTACTGTTGAGTCCTTAAAACTGCGATTTCCTAGGATTAGGGCACGGGAATTACAATTTTTTAAGTATTTTTCCTCAGATTTTTCGCCAATCTGTTTACCAGATTTTAAGACATTTCAAGCAATTTTGGCGAAAAAAATGTTTTGAGTGTTAAAAATTGTTGGGCGAAACGATTCTTGAAGACATCGGCCTTAACCTTGGCCCTCGGGCTTTCAACCCCCCCTTTTTTTTTTTCGCCGGGTTCAGCCGGTTCGCAACTTCGTTAACTTTTTTTTTTCTTCTTAGAACTCATAACTCTTTTATATCTTCAGATTTTTAAATGAGACTATTTGTGATTCAAGGTTAGAGATCATCCTAAATTCTGATTTTAATCGACCTATTTAGAGAAAAAACAGTGTCAGGTCAGATAATTTTCCATATCTATATATATAAAAATTTGTTTACAAAATATTTTCAAAAAAATTTTTGACCTGCAACTTTTTTTTCCATGCTTAAGATCTTTGAACTTCGGAAGAAGTGGCGGGGTAATCGACCTCTGCGGCCTTTTCGTCTCCTCGTTACTTTCGTTTTGCAACCCAAGACCCTCTTCATCTTAACCTTCACCTTGGAATAAAAAAAAATTGTTTACATAAGTCGTTTTGTAGGTAAAAAAAAAAGTTGATATCATAATCTATTTTTGTATTTTATGAAGTTTAATTTTTCCCGGAAAAAATGGCAATTTTCTATTACGAAATAGGTGAAAAGGGGGAGGTACGAATAAATTTGTATTCCTTATGAATCCAACCTTGGGGATCGGAGGATCCCTACAACGAGTTTTACTAGTTTTGAAATAAAATAAAAAATAAATAGTGCAACCTAAAAAAAATTTGATCCGCTACTCTTTTATATCCTGTTCTGGGAACCAGTTTGAATAGGTGATTTTTTTGAGTTATTGTTGATGCGAAATTCCACCCTCGAGGGATAATTATAAGCATAACTAGATTTTTATTCGTTTCTTCTCGCCAACAGATTAGGAAAATTGTTGATGGCATCTTTTTAAAAGTCGATTGTTATCGGTTTTTTTCAGCTCGAAGGGAAGAAAGATAAATCCGAGGGTAGAACCGATAACCTAAATTTTTAAACTTGACCGTTAACCTTGATGTTGATTTAAGAAAAAAAAGTACAATAATAAACTTTTACTTTATAATAATTAGGTGTACAAAATGAAACTCCGCCACAGGGTTTTGAATTTTGTAGATTTTAGCCGAGTTTCATTTTGTACACCTACTAGTTCGTTTTTTCAAAATTTTGAACATTTTAGGATTTAAAGTCCATCAAAAGTTGACCTTCTCCGTGTAAGAAGGTTATTGAAGTATAACCATTAAAAGGTTAATTTTTAAAGGCTTGTAAATCGTAAACCGTTACAGATATTGAAAAAATGCACTAAATAAAATCAGTTGGAAATTTAATTCTCTTTAATTTTTATTCTATTCATTTTTTCTCTAGGACGCACTGTTTTCAAGATAAATTTATTTAAAAAATTTATTTTCCGAAAATGGTGCATCCTAGAAAAAAATAATTAAGTGCAAATTTATAGAGAATTAAATTTCCTACAAGTTTTATTTATTAGGTGTACAAAATGAAACTCAGCCACAGGGTAAATTTGAATTTTTTAGATTTTAGCCGAGTTTCATTTTGTACACCTAATACAAGCAGCTCTCCGCCATTTTTAATAATTATTTATAATAAATAAGATATAAAAATATAGTTAGATCGCTTGTTTCGATAGGTTTTTCATTGCCAATAGGGTGGAAGGGAAGAGGTCGGATGGGGGGCCCGGAGTATAAAAAGTTCTTCTTGCCTTTTTCTATCATCAGAAATGTTTTTGAGGTTGGCCGTGTTTGCCGTCGGGCTCACCGCCGTATTTGCTGCATTTCCCCCATTTTATTATCAAAATAATGGTAAGTTTTTTTTTTTTTTTAAGTCAGTTCTTTGATTTAATTAAATTTATTGTAGATTTAGATTTGAATTCGATAAATGTGAAAGATCCGGAAGAAGATCGACAAGTTTTTTGGATTTTGAATGAAAGAAATTCTGAAGAAGTTGAGCCCAGGAGGCCAATTGGACTTGTTTTCGTCTCTCCCATAAATTCGCAAATTTCGGTAAAAATGACTATTTTGAAAAGTTTGTACATTAATTTTTTTTTAGGGACCGAGAGAGTTCAGGCATAGTAGGCAGAAGAGAGGTTATGGAGGTGGTGGAGGTGGATATGGCGGAGGCGGGGGTGGATACGGAGGTGGGGGATATGGAGGAGGCGGAAGTGGCTCCGCAAGTCACAGCCAATCGTCTTCTTCGGCTTCTTCAGGTTCGAAATTAGTCGGAGGGCCTGGAGGCGGATACGGAGGCGGACTTGACGGAGGAAGCGGATTCGGAGGCGGCGGCCACGGTGGTGGTCTTAGTGGAGGAGGCGGTCATGGAGGACATGGTGGCGGAGGCAGTTATGGAGGAGGCGGACCAGGTTTCGGAGGCGGCCACGGAGGTGGCCACGGAAGCGATAAGCTTATCGGAGGAGGTGGAAGTTACGAAGGTGGTCAAGGAGGTTTCGGAGGCGGTGGTCTTGGAGGCAGTCATAGCGGATCACAGAGCCAAGCACACAGCCAATCAGGAAGCGGCAGCTTCGGAAGTGGAGGAGGTGGACACGGAGGTGGTCTCGGAGGTGGACACGGAGGTGGTCTTGGAGGTGGACACGGAGGCGGCAGTTACGGAGGTGGTCACAGCGACAAACTTGTCGGAGGTGGCGGACATCAAGGTGGATTCGGTGGAGGCCACGGAGGTGGACATGGAGGTGATCAAGTACTTGGCGGCGGCGGTTATACAGGAGGTCTAGGAGGTGGAAGCGGATCACATAGCCAAGCACACAGCCAATCAGGAAGCGGCAGCTTTGGAGGCGGAGGTGGTCACAGCGACAAACTTATCGGAGGTGGCGGACACGAAGGTGGTTTCGGTGGTGGCCACGGAGGTGGACTTGGAGGTAGCGGAGGACACGGAGGAGGACATGGAGGTAGCGGAGGATACGGTGGCGGCTTAGGCTCCGGTACTTACGGTGGCAATCTCGTCGGAGGTGGCCACGGAGGAAGTTCAAGCGGAGCGACCAGTTCTTCGCATTCATCTGCAGGATCCACCAGCCATGGAGGTCTTGGAGGTGCAGGTGGAGGATCCTACGGCAAAAGCGGAAGCGGAAGCTATTTAGTCGGCTCGGGAGCTCAGAGCGAATCTTCCGCCAGCAGTTTCGCATCCAGCTCTGCCTCAAGTGGATCCTTGTAATTTTTTTTTTTTTACTTTTTATTAAAACTCTAATTCTTCATCTTTTTTTTAGCGGAAAATATTGATTTCTACAGTCTCAAAGAAGGTTTTCTTCAAAGTTGTGATCATAATTTTGTTTTAAAATTATAAAACGAAATTTAACAAAAATAAGTGATCTTTTAGTTTTTAAGTTTTTAAAGTATTGCCAGAGAAAAAAAAATGAAAAGTTTAATTTAATTATTTTACTGATATATTTTATATAATAAATAATAAATTAAAATCTACTTTTATTTCAACTTCCCATGTCATATATTTTTTAAATGTACCTAAAAACTTAAGGTAAAAATCTACAAAATTCAAATTTACCCTGTGGCTGATTTTCATTTTGTACACCTAATAAATAAAAATTGTAGGAAATTTAATTCTCTATAAATTTGCCCTTAATTATTTTTTTCTAGGATGCACCATTTTCGGTAAATAATTTTTTTTTAAATAAATTTATCTTGAAAACAGTGCGTCCTAGAGAAAAAATGAATAGAATAAAAATTAAAGAGAATTGAATTTCCAACAGATTTCATTTAGTACATTTTTTCAGTACCTGTAACGGTTTACGATTTACAAGCCTTTAAAAATTAACCTTCTTAATGGTTATACTTCAATAACCTTCTTGCACGGAGAAGGTCAACTTTTGATGGACTTTAACGCCTAAAATGTTTAAAATTTTGAAAAAATGAATACTAGGTGTACAAGAAGCAACGCTTTTAGTAACTCCTAAGTTTTTAAACTTTCTGGACACTGTTACCCTCCATAGATGGTTTTCGGAAATGGGTCCCTCACTTACCAGTAAGGTCAAAAAGACCAATGGTCTTTATCGAGGATATTATTATCTGGTCACAAGCTAAAGCTGTGAGATATAAATAAATTGGATGCATGGTTATCATAATAATGCGTTGGTCTGTGGCGAATATGAAACTTCAACGCTGGCTCTCTCTGTTGGTTCAATAAGGAGTAATTAATGGTTTTACCCTAAGGGGGAAGAAAAAAAAAAAAAGAAACAAAAATTAAACGATCCTTTAACATCGAGATGATGCGATTTTAAAATCACGAAAGGAGAATTACGAAAATTCCTGCACATACTTTTTTAATGGCTATAACTATAAGGAAAAGACGGGAGAATAAATCATGGAAACGTCTAATCTTCTGTGTGAGAAAAAGAAAACAATCAAATACGTAGAAAAAAAAAGAAAAAAAACGTTAGGCGAATGTTATTGGTTTTATGACGAAAATAGAACTTGAAAAAACAAACATATTTTCTTCTGAATCACTTATAAGTTTTTTTTTTAACTTCCTTATTCTCAGAAATACCTGAGATAATTTGGAAGAGCTTTTATTAAATAATTTTGTATCTAATCCACGGAATTCAAAAGAAAATTAATTTAAGTCCTTGAAGGAGTCAGAAAATCGCACGGAAATCAGCTTCTCTATCATTATTTTTGACTTAAAATCTCATTGAAAAAAAATAAAGAACAAAAATATTTAATGTCAAGTTTAAAGTCTTCAAATCCGCAGCTTCAGAACTACTAGATTTTTTATTTTTGGAAATAGTTATTTGGGGTAGACTCCCAGGAAGTTTAAAATTGTGGGTAATTTTAAATTAATTTCGGACTTCGCGAATAAAAACAAAATTTAGAGGATGACTCGATCTGGGGAAAATCCGAACTCAGTTCACGCTTCGTCGGTTTCATTGTTTTGTTCAGTGATTGGATCATTTTAAGGGGATAAATTAAAAGTTTAAAAATAGCATATTATTAGCTTTGTTCGAGCCGCAGATTCTCTGGAGCATGCGCAGAAGGATTTGCACGTCATTTGGATCGTTTGTCCCCTCAAATCTGAAGTCATCTGACGTCTAATTTGGCGTGGAAATCCTTCTGCGCATGCTCCAGAGAATCTGCGGCTCGTACAAAGCTATTATGAATGATGATGGTTTTAAATATTGAGGAAATCGGGAAGGAAAAATATCACAAAGTTTTATTATTTCATTGATTCTGTTGACGGTATCACAATAAGTTACTTAAGAGGAGATAAAAATGAGATTTAAAAAAACTGCCTCGACATTCAAAACGATAGTAAGATTCTGTAAAATTTGAGGAAGTTAAAAAGGTAGGTCTCAAATAATCTTGTTTTTTGTTATCTCGGCGTATTCATATTATTCTTCAGCCATTCATATGGATTTTGGATTTTTTCCCCCGAATTCTCGGCCGAAAATCCTCCTTTTATTTGTATCTCAACTTCGTCTGTGGTGCCGTCTGTCCGTCCCTAGCATTTTTTCCCGAAACACTTTACGGCCACAATTTTCATCCGATTTTCACCAAATTTTCTTTAGTCGGTGAACAAGAAACTAACGAGGGCGATTTTTGAATTTCGAAAAAATGGCGGAGATATGTCTGTTTGAAATTTTAAAAAATTCGCTGCGGCCGAACCGTTGGTCCGATTTTCACCAAATTTTCACCAATTACTCCTTATATTTTTTAAGAATTTTTGGTGTAAAAAAATTGCCACTTTTTAATTATTAATTTTTTTTATAGTAGCGAGAAATTTCGTACGTCTACCCTTTACGAGAGGCACATCCCTAGGCCAAAGAGCCCATTATTTCTACCTTGACACTTAAAAAATTTTTCGAAAAAAATAACTTAGAAAATTTTCGAAAAAAAGAACTTGAAAAATTTTTCAAAAAAGAAAAAAAAGGAAAACCCGGAAAATTTTTCGAAAAAAAAACTTAAAAAATTTTTCGAAAAAAAAAACTGAAAATTTTTCGGGGAAAAAAACTTTGAAAAAATCTACCTAAAAATAATTTAAAAAAACTTCCTTGAATTTCCCCTCCGTTATACTCATCCCTTCTTTATACTTCCTCCTCCATTTTACTTCCCTCCCTTATGTTTCCCCTTTCGTTATACTTCCCCTCCCTTATACTTCCCCCCTCCTTCATACATCCCCTTCTTTATACTTTCTCCTCGGTTATACTATACTTCCCCCTCCGTTAAACTTCCCCTCTTTAATACTTCTTCCTCCAAATTTGTTTTTCATTTTCTGAAGTTTTCGTTGGAAGCTCTTCAAACTACTACTTTTTTCTTTCAAAAAAATTGTAATTAAGATATTCTTTTACTACGTAGTTATAAAAGAAAGAAATAAAGGTCTTTTAGGTAGGTACTTGTTTTTTTTTTTTTTGAATAAATAATTAGGAACATAAATAAAAGTTGCATCCTGTCTTTGATGGTGGAAAAAAAATTGAATATTTTTTTATTTGAAGTCGATTTAGTCCTTGAAAAAGATCGTGACTTAGGGTGAATTCCTTCAAATTACAATAGCGGTCAATCCACGGTGATTTTCGATGACGACGAGGGGGCTTTAAAATTGGCCTTCGCGTACACTTGGGATTTTCCTCGTCTCGGATGTGAAGAAGGTTCAATTAGATCGAGCCCAACTGTGAAGAACCTCCTCGGTAAAACCCAACGGGTGTGGGGGGACTCGTGTTTCCTATAAACTCCGTACTCTCCCAATTCGAACCTACAGTTCCGATGAATCCTTCGCTCGCACTTTGTTTCGCATTTGTCGCTTCGGCGATCGCCCTCCCCGCTACTCCCACAGGTACTACAATCATTTCTTTCACTTCAATGGAAAGCCATTTAGGAAACCGTAACATTTTCCCAAAGAAAAAAAAATCGATTTTTTAAAATTTTTTAATTCTGAATCATTTCTGAATCCAGCGGTATTGATTTTGTGAGGTTTTGATGACTAGTAGTAGTAAAAAAAAATTTTTTGAAAAAAATAATCAACATCTTAGGGATTAGGAAATGGCGTCGCGCGCCGTCGTCCCAAGATAATCGGTGGAGGAAAACCAAAATGAAACTCGGCCACAGGGTAAATTTGAATTTTGTAGATTTTAGCCGAGTTTCATTTTGTACACCTAGTAGTTCATTTTTTCAAAATTTTGAACATTTTAGGCGTTAAAGTCCATCAAAAGTTGACCTTCTCCGTGTAAGAAGGTTATTGAAGTATAAAAAAAAAAAAAAAAAAAAAAAAAAAAAAATTAAGAAGGTTAATTTTTAAAGTACAGATAAATAAAATCAGTTGGAAATTCAATTCTATTTAATTTTTATTCTATTCATTTTTTTCTCTAGGACGCACTGTTTTCAAGATAAATTTATTTTAAAAAAAAATTATTATCCGAAAATGGTGCATCCTAGAAAAAATAATTAAGTACAAATTTATAGAAAATTAAATTTCCTACAAGTTTTATTTATTAGGTGTACAAAATGAAACTCAGCCACAGGGTAAATTTGAATTTTGTAGATTTTAGCCGAGTTTCATTTTGTACACCTAATAAAAAGAAAATCGATAGATAAACAGTGATGTTCCAAAAATTTAGTTTTTCGCCCCTACTGAAAAATCACGTTTTTGATACAAAAGGTACATTTTCTCGGGTTCTACTCAACCAATCAAGGTCAAATTTTTTTTCAATACTCATTAATAGTAATTATAAAAGTTAGTGAGCCATTAAAAAAAAATTCAAACTTGATTAAAAATATGGGGAAATTTTTTTTTCAAAAGTTTGACACGCTCTAAATGATTTCAAAATTCAAATTTCAAAAAACTGGGCGAGGAAAATCTTTATAACGTATTCAAGAATAACCAAAAAAATTATCATTTGGATTAACAGTTAAAGAGAAAATGTTCCTTAAGCGACTCTGAAATTTCCAGAAGGATAAGATTCTTGGGAGTCTGTAAAGGTCCCCTCAAGTTTTAAATCTCTATATATACTTCCCCCTCCCTTATACTTCCCCTCCGTTATACTTCCCCTCCGTTATAATTCCCCCTCCGTTATACTTCCCCTTTCTATGTTGTTACTTCTCTTTGAGGAAGTTCCCATCGGGGCCAGCTCCAGACTACAAAAATAAATAAATTAATAAAATAAAAATAAATATTTATTTATTTATTTATATTTATTTATTTTTTGTATGGTTTGAATTTTCACCCTCTCGCCTGAGGTTCTCAAGGTGGAATATCAATGGAGGAAACTGCAACTCTGGTCTTCCTTTTCCTGTCTTTTATTATTTATATTTCATTTCCAGATCCGTTAAAAAGGGCGTTGACGGACCCTAATTTCGTTCCACCGAAAGACGATTTCGCTCAGATCGGCGAAGCGGCGTCACTCGTCCCTCAGGGACCTCTCACTAAAGGGCTTCTCGCTCCTCTAGATGAGGTAAATTTTTGACTTTATTACAGAAATTCTTTGATTAATTTTGTTTATTTTAGAACAAGGAAGTAAGCAGGACTAAAAGACATCACAAAAAAGGTGGCTATGGAGGCTACGGTGGAGGTGGTTACGGTGGAGGTGGCTACGGCGGAGGATACGGAGGCGGGTACGTTCAACCAATAGAAATCGTTGTTGTGAAGAAAATGTAATTATTTTTTTTCTTAAAACTCTTAAAATTTTCTTAAGCCAAAGTAAAAACCGTTATTATTGTATCATTTCAGAGGTTTAGGTGGTTACGGAGGTGGACACGGAGGTTATGGCGGCGGAGGTTATGGAGGCGGAGGACACGGTGGACACGGTGGAGGTTGTAACACTTGCGGCGGAGGAGGTGGCTACTACCCAGGAGGAGGCGGTGGAAGTTTTTCCCAAAGCTCTAGCCAAGCTTCAAGCTCATCCTCAAGCGGAAGCTGGGGCAAAAAATAAAATTCCCCCCTAAAAGTCCTTTTTTCGGAAGTGTTCATGTGATAATATTTTTGCAAAAAAATACCAACTGTTTTTTTACTGTAATAAAATACTAGCATAAAATAATAAAAAAATTTATGACCCTAAAAGTATGTTTTCTTGTATTCTGGGATTCTTCATGTTAGGATATTGTGTTAATCATGTTTCCCTTGAAAGTACCAGCATAGATAGGTAAAATTTAATCATGTTCAGATTAATGATTAAAAATGATTGATTAATAAATCACATCGATGATTAATGATCAATCATTCACATCGATGATTAATGATCAATCATTCACATCGATGATTAATGATTAAATTAATCATGTTTCCCTCGAAAGTACCAGCATAGATAGGTAAAATTTAATCATGTTCAGATTAATGATAAAAATTATCAATGAAAAATTCTGTGAGTAATGATTAATAAATCACATCGATGATTAATGATCAATCATTCACATCGATGATTAATGATTAAATTAATCATGTTTCCCTTGAAAGTACCAGCATAGATAGGTAAAATTAAATCATGTTCAGATTAATGATTAAAAATTATCAATCAAAAATTCTGTGAGTAATGATTAATAAATCATAATCAATACATGATTAATGATTAAATTAGCACTAATCACAGATTTTTTTAAAACTCAAATCTTTGTTCCATCCACTTTTTCTACTGGTTTCTATGTCAATGATCGCTTATAATCATTAATCCCTCATTTTTATGAATGATTATAATGATGATGAGAGGGCATTTAAACCTAAAACGATCAATTCTTTGATTAAAATTAAGGGGGGTATATTTGCTGAAAATTTGATGAAGTACTTACAAAGTGTACCGCTAGATAGCGTGGATGTTCATAATAGATGTAATAAGGAAAATGTCTGGAAAGTCCTTTGAAAAGAGGATATTTTTTTTTTCCACTCAAATAATTATTAGGTGTACAAAATGAAACTCAGCCACAGGGTTTTGAATTTTGTAGATTTTAGCCGAGTTTCATTTTGTACACCTAGTAGTTCATTTTTTCAAAATTTTAAACATTTTAGGCGTTAAAGTCCATCAAAAGTTGACCTCCGTGTAAGAAGGTTATTGAAGTATAACAATTAAGAAGGTTAATTTTTAAAGGCTTGTAAGTCGTAAACCGTTACAGATATTGAAAAAATGCACATAATAAAATCTGTTGGAAATTTAATTATCTTTAATTTTTATTCTATTCATTTTTTCTCAAGTTTCATGTTTTCAAGATAAATTTATTTCAAAAAAAATTATTTTCCGAAAATGGTGCATCCTAGAAAAAAATAATTAAGTACAAAATAGAGAATTAAATTTCCTACAATTTTTATGTATTAGGTGTACAAAATGAAACTCAGCCACAGGGTAAATTAGAATTTTGTAGATTTTAGCCGAGTTTCATTTTGTACACCTAATCATTCTACTGAACAACTAAGAAAAACTCCCAAAAATCCGGTTAAATGGAGGGTTTCTATCCTAAATAGCCAATGGTGAGGATTAAATTCCAAAATGCTGGGAAAAGGGGTTCTATTGGTGAAAGAAAGTGAAAAAAGTCCATAAATTAGAAGAAATGTAGGATGAACAAAACTTGACAGATATTGACTTCGAAATCAAGGTGAAAAAGCCGTAAACGGTAAAAGCACCCTAAAACTTTACAATGTTTTGTTGGCACCCCTGTGAGTCTGGCACGTTCACCTATATGGCGGCAGATCTGTCGATACGGCAAGCTTAAAATGTTGCGTTGGGCGTTGGCAAACCTGTAGTTCAATATCAAACTCCACTTTTGGTGGAGAAGTTATTGTTTTACCTTCCACACCCGGTTTTAGGGAAAGGGTCTTCCAGACCAAGTGTACCTACTCCATAATAAATAGAATTTTTTAGGGAAGGGGGAATGAAGGTGACCTTGAGAGAAAAAGCGGCCTTGAAGTGTTCCAGAAAAGAGTCGCACCCCCAACTCTAGGGATCAGATTCTGGAGACTGGTAGAGTTCTCATGAACTCCATCAGTTTCCAGAAGGCAGTGCCTTTCAGGTCCGCCAATGTGAGGTGTGGTTTAAAGAAGTGCTACTGTTGTCTCTGAACGCTCATCGCAGAGTCTCCACCTCACCTCTGTGATAAGCCCCATGTTCCTTAGGTGATATCTGACAGTGGTGCCCTGTCAGGATACTCACATGGGAAGGAGTCTAAGAGTCTTTTTGCCTGCCTTAGTCCTCTATAGTTCCTGGAACTTGTTTGCGACCCATGCGTTGTATTTAAATTTAGGTATACAAATACATTATCTTTTTTCCCCCTCTTTCTCTTTCAATTTCTATTCTTATAGTTTTGAGATTTCTCATTTACGTTTATTAAAATTTCCCCACTAATTATACTACTAACTCGAAAATGTGTCTATTTCATAATCGTTCTTTTTCCGCTTTTAAACTCGGAATCTTTCAAAATATTATTATTTTTCTCTTAATTTCTACAAATTCCGCAAGACACGAAAATTAACGTCTTTTTATGAAAAAAGGGCGATTTCGTACATCATAATTTAATTATTTAAACGCCGAGAAAGTGGGCTCAAATTATTTTTTGCTGTTCGCAGTTTTTGATGAAATTCAAAATTTTTGGATGTTACAAAAGGTTTTAGACATTAGACTATAAGGAAAAGATGTCGGATGCCCTTTCGGCCTAGATCTCGGAGACAGTTGTGGAGTTGTCCCGAATGTCGAATGATGGGATGGCAACTGGAGTGCTTTTAACGATCTTTTACTGTTATTAACATTCTAGAATGAGGTTGCACAATTCACTTTTGTAGCAGATTTAATTCACTTTTTTACTTTCGCAGAGAGATATTGAGGTATGTCTCAATTTTAGTAGAGAACAACTTTTAGAACCCACAGCATCGCAAAGTTTTTTGAAAGGTTGAGTTGGCAGTCCTGAAGGTGGGGAAAAATCCGAAAAAATTTTGTAGGTAAGCTTTACTTTGTGTTGTGTGTTTACTTTGTGTATCATAATTCCACTTAAGAGTACTAGTGTGAATAGCTTCCAACAAAAATTTCCTTAAAGAGAAGTAACACTATAGGAGGGGAAGTATTGAAGAGGGGAAGTATAACGGAAGGGAAGTTCAAGGGGGAGGAAGTATAATGGAGGGGATGTATAATGGAGGGAAAGTATAAAGGAGAATATTCCAAGTTAGTTTTATCGAAAAATTTTCTAAGTTTATTTTGGAAAACTTTTCCGAGTTTTGTTTTTCCCAACTGATTTTATTTAGTGCATTTTTTCAATATCTGTAACGGTTTACGATTTACAAGCCTTTAAAAATTAACCTTCTTAATGGTTATACTTCAATAACCTTCTTATACGGAGAAGGTCAACTTTTGATGGACTTTAACGCCTAAAATGTTCAAAATTTTGAAAAAATGAACTACTAGGTGTACAAAATGAAACTCGGCTAAAATCTACAAAATTCAAATTTACCCTGTGGCTGAGTTTCATTTTGTACACCTAATATAAAGGAGGGGAAGTTCAAGGAGGGGGAAGTATAAAGAAGGGGAAGTTCAAGGAGGGGGAAGTATAAGGTTGGGAAAGTACAAAAGGAGGAGAAGAATAATTTCAAGCATTTAGACGGCCGGCCGGAACCATAAAGTTGAGATAGGTAAAGATCAATATTCGAATTGACCCTCCGAGTCTGGAAGACCCTTTCCCAAAAACCCGACGTCTAGGGTATCACAATAACTTCTTTAACGAAGTTAAAATGGTGTGCAGTAGCTTAAAGTGTTGTGTAGGCACAGCTCAGGAATTCCGAAGTAAAATATGCGAAAAACCATTAAAAGCGAAGCGAATAAGCGAAGAGAATACAGCGCAATAAAAATGGTTTTTCTAGGACGAACAACTGAGGAAAACCCTTTAAAATTGGATAAAAAATAGGCTTCGATATCTACCGAAAATCTTCCCTTGTTTTCCCAGAAAAGTGACTTCGAATTTATTTCATCTTCTTATCAAAAAACGTTTTCCCTATGACGGAAGAGGAAGAAGTGGCTGACCATTTAATGTCTTGATATTATCTTAATTAGTTTTCTGAAATTTTTTTATAAAAACCTACGGTATCCTTTGGATTTCGTCAAATATCGAAAATGTGGTCGTTCAATTTGCTAGTTTTTTCGTTGGCGTTTGGTAATTTTTATTTATTTTATTTTTTTTTTTTTCTTAATTGGGTAAATTAATTTTTTTTTTACAGTAGCAGTGATGGGGATGCCAACTTTATCTGAAATTTTCGCCGAACACATTTCGCAGTATCCGACGTTGATCGAAAGGTTTCAGGCGATGAAAAATTCGACTTATCAAAATTATTACCAGCCGACATATCAGACGAACGTCGTTCCTTCGTATGTGGCAACTGTGAGCTACGGCCCGAACGTCCCGTCTTTAATTTACACGTGCA
The DNA here is from genome assembly GCA_014119065.1 of Orius insidiosus. Classification (NCBI taxonomy): domain Eukaryota; kingdom Metazoa; phylum Arthropoda; class Insecta; order Hemiptera; family Anthocoridae; genus Orius; species Orius insidiosus. The sequence goes on from JACGAQ010001521.1 coordinate 18,877, forward strand.
TTTTAAGCCAACTTTTCCCGCAAGCATCTCTGAACGCTCCGAACGTCGTCCAAGGGCCGAACGGCTACACGTGCACCATCACGCAAGGAAAACCGGCTCCCATTTCCGAACCAGCAGTCGTCGTCAAACCCACAGAGCCGTCCGTTCAAGTCACACAAACTCCCGAACCTTCAACCCCATCAGACTTAGGATCTGGAATTCTTGATACTAACGGAAACGTTATAATGCATCCATGAAATGTATGAACAATAAAAGTACTAGTTTGAAGAGCTTCCAACGAAAACTTCCTCAAAGGGAAGGAACTATATAGGAGGGAGAAGTATAAAGGAGGGGGAGGTATAAAGGAGGGGGAGGTACAAGGGAGGGGACGTATAACGGAGGGGAAGTTTATGGAGGGGGAAGTGTAAAGGTATCCCATTTCTCCCTTCTATACACAGTATCCGGAAACACATGGCACATGTCTGAGAGAGCGTAAAAAAGGGGTTTTAATAAAAAAAGTTAAATGTAAACCTGCCTTAATTTAAATCAAAGAATTTGATAGTGTAGTTTAAAATGCGTTTTTATTAGGTGTACAAAATAAAACTCGGCTAAAATCTAAGAAATTCAAATTTTCCCTGTGGCTGAGTTTTATTTTGTACTCCTAATAAATAAAACTTGTAGGAAATTTAATTCTCTATAAATTTGCACTTAATTATTTTTTTCTAGGATGCACCATTTTCGAAAAATAATTTTTTTTAAAATACATTTATCTTGAAAACAGTGCTTCCTAGAGAAAAAATGAATAGAATAAAAATTAAAGAGAATCGAATTTCCAACAGAGTTTATTTAGTGCATTTTTTCAATATCTGTAACGGTTTACGATTTACAAGCATTTAAAAATTAACCTTCTTAATGGTTATACTTCAATAACCTTCTTACACGGAGAAGGTCTACTTTTGATGGACTTTAACGCCTAAAATGTTCAAAATTTTGAAAAAATGAACTACTAGGTGTACAAAATGAAACTCGGCTAAAATCTACAAAATTCAAATTTACCCTGTGGCTGAGTTTCATTTTGTACACCTAATATATACAGGGTGCCACCAACAGAACCTAACTTCGTTATTTCAGATGAGAACCCCTATTTTTTATTTCAGATTCGTAATCTACACAAAATTTCAAGTTGATTTGACTATTCATATGACCATTTTTGACAACTTTAAAAAATGTCAAATTTTAGCGTTTTTCGCGCTTAATTCCGTAAAAATCAACTTAAGAGAACCATTTTTTGTTAAAATCTTCTTGTTTTGTCCGAAGATTCCAACTATCACAAATTGAAGCATCTTCGCATTCCGCATCACGAGATGTCGTCGCTACCGGCCTTTTTTCAAGTTTGAACCCAAATTTTTGTTTCAGAAATGATGATTTCGGACCATAATTTTTGAAAGAGCTACAGCGTGAAAATCGGATAAAAATTGCGGAAAAAAATCTCTGATAGATCTGATTCAGAATTTCTTGAAAAGCTCTTGTCATTTTTAATTGCTACAAAAGGAAGAACCTGTAAAAATTTGGTGAGAATTTCGCGACGGACGGCCGGCACGACAGACAACCTCATGATCGTCAAAAATCACTAATCAGTTTTCCTATACGGGTCTGGAGGACCATTTTCCTGATACTGTAGGAGGGTATGTAAAGAGGACAACACGATGGGAAAAATCGCCACGTCGAAGTAGACTGCTACAGTAACTTCTTTGAATCAGTTAAAACAGTTAATTTTTCAATTGATTAATTGCCGTTGTGTGATTCTGTTGCGGTAGAGGGGTAACTGGAGCTGGTAGCGGTTTCCCCCGTTGAGCGGTGAATCCTGGACGGGGGGTCTTAAAATCGAGCCGACCAACAAATCGTACGCCACTTCAGCCATGAACTTCATCAAGCTCATCCCCATACTTTTTTTGGCTCATACGCCCGTCAGTAAGTAAAAAACATAATTATTCGAACGAGGTCACAGACGCATTTCAAATTCACTTTTTCCTTGAGAACCTGAATTTTCGAAATTCTATCCAAGCAACCGGATTCCTTCCCTTCTATTTAAAAATATATTTTGAAATTGTTTTCTATAAAAATGTTAAATAACAATTAATTCTTCTAGAAAACGACACTCCCCATGCAATTTTTCTTGCTCTCCCTGAAAGAGTTTTCTGAAGGAACCGATTTATTTTTTATTCAGGGTGGCCCTGTTTAGTTAATAAAAGGTTCAATGGCATTTTACCGAGTAAAACCAGAGTGGTCCGGGTGTCGCATCTTAATCCGTCCGGGAGTTATGATTTTTAAAAAATTCCCCCAAAAAACCACGTTCTTTCCGAAAAAAATTATGAATATCTCGACTATGCTTGAAATTTTGTGACTGTCCTATACCAGATTACTGAGTCTGCTTTGGCTTTGTCAAGAAAAAAAAAAACTTTTTGTCGTTTCTCATGGTCTTTCTGCCAAAAATACTATATTTGGGGGGTTTTCCTCAGTTTTTCCGTTCAAGAAACAACCTTTTACGTCTTTTCTTTATGAAATTAGCATTGTTCCAACCGCTGAAACTGGTTTGTAACTATTGGAGAAGGCGCAGAAGGATTTGGACTTCAGATTTGACGGACAAACTATTCGAACGACGTCAATTTTAACTTCCAAATCCTTCTGCGCATTCTCCAGGAGTTTCAAACTGCGGTTGGAACAAAGCTATTACAGCGTTTTCCTTCACCATTCTTCCGATAAAAACACTTTTTGGGCCACCGCTTTTTGTCTAAGAAACTCTCATCGTCACAATTTCGGGTTTCCCGCCTTTTTTATCCATACATTTAGACATAACTTAAGTCTTATTTTGAGAAGAAAAATTCTGCTATGGGAATCATAAAATAAAGTTTAAAAAGTACCCACATTCTTTGTAAAAGAGGCAGGAAAAAACATAATTTTTTTATGTTAACTACATATTAGGTACCTAGATTTGCTTATAGTTCAAAAATGAAAAGAAATATTAGGTCTACAAAATGAAACTCAGCAACAGGGTAAATTTGAATTTTGTAGATTTTAGCCGAGTTTCATTTTGTACACCTAGTAGTTCATTTTTTCAAAATTTTAAACATTTTAGGCGTTAAAGTCCATCAAAAATTGACCTTCTCCGTGTAAGAAGGTTATTGAAGTATAACCATTAAGAAGGTTAATTTTTAAAGGCTTGTAAATCGTAAACCGTTACAGAGATTGAACAAATGCACTAAATAAAATCTGTTGAAAATTTAATTCTCTTAAATTTTTATTCTATTTTTTTTTCTCTAGGACGCACTGTTTTCAAGATAAATTTATTTTTAAAAAAAATTATTTTCCGAAAATGGTGCATCCTAGAAAAAAAATAATTAAGTACAAATTTAAAGAAAATTAAATTTCCTACAATTTTTATTTATTAGGTGTACAAAATGAAACTCAGCCACAGGGTAAATTTGAATTTTGTAGATTTTAGCCGAGTTTTTATTTTGTACACCTAATAGAATGGGGGAAAAAAGTCATATTCTTTGAAGTCCCACATATGCAAACAGTTTTTTTCCCTCACGTATATATGTTAATTTGTTTTTGTCAATTTTTTTATTTCGTGGCCAAACATAGCAATAGCTATCGCAAGAAAGGCGTTTAAAAATGAATTTAAAAAATCATTTTTATTTTCGCATTATCTTCGAATTCACACCCTTCGCTTGGGAAACATTTCCACTCTAATTAGCAGAGCTGGACATCAGATCTGACTGTACAAACATATCTAATAACAAAGCTCTTTGGGAAAAAAATGTTCACATTTCCTAGTAAGATTTTAGGATAGTAATTTAGGAACGTTTTTCTGCTCTGATATTCCAAAAAATTGTTCTCTCAAGCCTTTGAAATTACTTCGAACCACGATTCTCTCGAACTTAGTGTACTTCAATCGAATCGTCAGGACAGTTAGAAAGCAATTTAGCCTCAGAGATCATTTTAGGGTCGTTAAAACGGGGGAAAAAAGTGCGGATAAAAAATTTTGTTCGACTTTTACGACTTAAAGGTCATTCATCCTTAAATGAGAGCAAAGAAGGTTCAATATTCTGCTTAGATTCTCATTAAACGAACGGTACAGGGTTGGAAATTCTTCGGCTATTAAACGTTAACGACATTCATAAAACTGAACGATCAATTCATTATCTTGAACTTTCAATAATTCAAACACCTCGGTCATTTTATTACTTATATCCGGATTAATTAACTTCCTTAAAGAAGTTATTGTGAGTACCGGTATCTGTTATTGTGATACCTTCGAGGTACGGTATCTGTTATCGTGATACCCTCCGAGGTACGGTATCTGTTATTGTGATACCCTCCGAGGTAAGGTATCTGTTATTGTGATACCCTCCGAGGTACGGTATCTGGAAAAGGGTCTTCCGGACCCCGTAGAGGAAAACTGTTGAGTGATCTTTGCCGATCCTGAGGTTGTCTGTGGTGCCGGCCGTCCGTCGCAAAATTCGGGCGTCACGTTTTTCTCCCATTTTCACAAACTGATAGGACCTTCTCTTAAAATGACGAGAGCTTTTTTCGAATTTCACCAAACTCGACGAGTCTGTTCGAAATTTTAAAAATTGCACTGCGGCCGAACCGTCCGTCCTTTTTTCACAAAAAAAAATTTTTTATTAGGGAGAAATGAGAAACATTTAGCAAGGACGAGAGCAATATCCCTCTGTTCAGATGGCTTTTATTTTATTTTTTTGTTTGGTGCAACCAACTACATACCAGGTTATGTATGAGTAACCGGTTTTAAAAGGGTTTTTGACTAGGTTTTCAGGCGTTTTCTCACTTCAATGAACGCTAAACGAAGTTTTTGCGATTCGAAAACTTTTTTACGCGTAAATTAAAATTTTTCTTTGTTTCAGGTGATGGAAGGCCGACAGGTCTGCAGCTCCTTCCAGAAGTTCCCGGCTACATCCCGGTTTACATCCAGACCGGAAACGAGCCTCCAGATGTTAAATCGATGATCCTCTCGATGGGAAAGAGCGTCCCGAAAAGGGAAACTTTGATAGAAAAAGATCCTCTAAAAGGCGAAGGACAACCCGAAGTTCCGAAAGACCCTTTCGTCCAACACGGTGATAAAGGTCCCGAAAAGTTGAGCGATCAACACAAAAAAGAACAATCAAACGGCCCTTTAACCCCCCTTAAAGTTGAAGATAAGAAAACCGAAAATGTGATGAATATCGAGAAAAAATCCGAAACCAAAAAACCTATCGGGCAAATAAGGGAAATCGCCCATTACGAGGTCAAAGAACCCGCACAAGAATAAAGAACTTCAAATTTTCTTTCCTAAAAAAATTCATTGAAATTTATACAAATCAAAATACGAAATTCTAGTCTTTTATTAAATGTATCAATAAATTTTTTTTAATTTCTATCTATTTTTTCCCTAGATTTAGGCCATCGCGTTGATTATTGCCCATCACCTCTTTCCCTAACGGGTGCCCTATTTTGGCGTTAGCTCAACTGGGTCAACCGTTTTATTCCTTTTTTTAGGCGAATTCACTTGTTTCCTTTCTCTTTACCTACCTTGGGAAGATCAACTGTAAATTTTTTTGCTCAATCATGTCAGTTGATTAGGGAAAACATTGACTTTACTAGGTATTTTATTATTTTTCTGTTATTGAATCCTTTCACTAGAAGAGTTATTAGGTGTACAAAATGTAACTCAGCAACAGGGTTTTGAATTTTGTAGATTTTAGCCGAGTTTCATTTTGTACACCTAGTAGTTCATTTTTTCAAAATTTTGAACATTTTAGGCGTTAAAGTCCATCAAAAGTTGACCTTCTCCGTGTAAGAAGGTTATTGAAGTATAACCATTAAGAAGGTTAATTTTAAAAGGCTTGTGAATCGTAAACCGTTACAGATATTGAAAAAATGCACTAAATAAAATCAGTTGGAAATTCAATTCTCTTTAATTTATTCATTTTTTCTCTAGGACGCACTGTTTTCAAGATAAATTTATTTAAAAAAAAAATTATTTTCCGAAAATGGTGCACCCTAGAAAAAAATTAATTATTACAAATTTATAGAGAATTAAATTTCCTACAATTTTTAATTATTAGGTGTACAAAATGAAACTCAGCCACAGGGTAAATTTGAATTTTGTAGATTTTAGCCAAGTTTCATTTTGTACACCTAATATTTCGTGATTTGGGTTTTCTTGTCTAGAATGTCTATTTGTCCAGAGGTCTTAATCGACCTTGCGTTTTCCTGTGGCGCCAAAATGGCCAGACTGGTTTCATAATTACATCATTCTGAGCGTTTTTCAGCAAATTAGAGGAAAAGTGATCAGTGATCTTTTTCGATCATGAGATGCAATTTTCCATCCATTTTTTAAACAAATTTTCTCAGCAATTTCCTATAGTAGTTATCAAGTGTATACGTGTCGACATAATGCGGTTCGCCATAATGCATTTGTCCATAAAATAGCGGAAATTGCGAGTTAGCGTTCACCATAAAAAAATCTGCAACTCGATATAAAGAAAATAGTCGAAAACGTTCACCATAATGCATTTGTACATACTTAATACATCTCACCACGAAGAAGAGATTTAACACTTGTCGTTGCGACATAAAATTTGTCGTTGCAACATAAGTAACGCAGTTGAACATAAAGGAAACTTTCATTTTAAAGAATTCGTCATTTCGCCATAAAACTGTTTCTGTGCATAATGCATTTCATCATAAACTAGGAATAGCCAAAGAGCAAGTCAGTCTTCACCTTTTAAAACGGGATTATGGCAAAACGACAATAACCTTAAAGCTTGACAGTTCACCATAATTCAATTAGCACATCCTCGCGAGAGGAAAAAAATTAACCCCCTTGTGTAATAAAACGAGATGATCCCATTGGCTACCTGCTTACTTTTCCTAGTTCATAGTGAAATGCTTTATGTTGAATTGCATTACGGTGAACTGTCAAGTTTTTTTCTTTTTGCCATAGTTACCTTTTAAACGGCGAAAATAGGCTTGCTCTTTACCGTCCTTAGTTTATGGTGAGATGTATTATGCCTAGACAGAAACAGTTGTATGGCGAAACAACTACATAGTTTAAAGAGAGGCTTTAATGGTGACTTGCAATTTTTTTTAAAGTCGACTTGTCATTAATGGCGAAACGCTTTATGTTCAAATGCATTATGCTCAAGATTTTTGAACTTTTGAGAGCTTTATGTTCAATTGCATTATGCCGAATTGCATTACAGATTATGTCGAAATGCAGATTTTTTATGTTCAACTGATTTGAGGTGAAATGTGTTGCAAATTTACATATTTAATTGGGTAGAACTTTATTGTTATTGCTCAATTTTGATCATTTCTTATTTGAATTTTATGAACAATTTTTTAATTAAAAAAATTATCTAGAGCTCAGTTTCATGACAATATTTCCCAGCGTTCTCAATGATCTTATCTTTCTGCATCGCGAAATAATGTGTGTTCGACTTTTTGGTCAAATCCTCCGCTCCGAACGATTTGTAGAATTTCACCGCCGGATTCCATTCTAAGACGACAAAATTTATAACAACACAGTCTCTTTTGGCAGCTTCCTAAAATTTAATTTTTTTTCTCTCTCTCTTTCTTTAATATTTTTTTTCTTCTTTTTTTAACCTGGATAACTCTTTGGAATAATTTTTTCCCGACGCCTTTCCCTCGGTATTTCTCGGTTACCATGATATCTTCCAAATACATGTTTTTCCCTACGCCGATTGTGTATCCAGTGTTGAATATGGAGTAGCCGATGATGACACCAGGATTCGTTTTATCTTCGACGACGACGCAGCTGAAAGGCGGATACTCCGTGTCAAAACCATCGCATGCAAGTTCTGAAATAGTTTCGTTTTATTTCGGAGTTAATTTCAACGATTTTTTACGTTCCGCTCCAATCCGAACTTGATCGGACATTTTCTCAAAATCTGCCAGCTCCTGAAAAAATAAACGAGAATTAAAATAATAAACACAACTGCTCATCCTAGAACTCTAGAAGTTTCCTTGAGGCCTCCGATGAAAAGTTCAGACTTGTTGCTTGAATCTTTTACCTAGGGACTTTCAGTATCAACATTTTTATTAAGATGGTTGCTGGATGTGATGGTTGTCAATAGTTTGAATTTTTGTCTAGTTTGTTGTTTTTTTCTACAAAACTTTTATTGAAATAATGGAATACCTGAATAAGGCTTCTTATTTGAACACAATCTTCTCTTTCAGCATCTCGTATTAAAACATCAACATCCCCCATCATATCAAATTTTTATTTCCTTTAATTCAAAATAATTATATACTTAAACTGATAAGACTTTTGATAAAAACTGGGTGCGTCATCCCCACCAGATTCTTTTTCAAGGTTGAACGCTGAAGCTCAAGACACTGGATAATAAATTAATAATGCTCGATACCAAAAATTAAAATATTTTATTTATTCGATTAGTTTTTTACTTAAGAAATACCTTCGAAAATAAAGGATTTGGGCGGCGGCGAGGGCGAAAAGCCATAAAAAATTGAAGACGCCCAAATAAAAAACTCGGTTGTTTGTCGACTCGTTTGTATCGCTCATTTTCATTTCCATTTCTCTCATTTGGACGAAAAGATCGAAAATTTCGTTGACATAATCTTCAAGTTTGGCGATCTCGCGTTCGATCGGTTGCAGTTTCCCGACTTGCGAGACTTCCTCGTGTTTTTTCGTATCGACTCCTTTTTTGACTGCGAAAAAAACGTGGATCGCTTTCTTCGTCCTGGATGTCGTCGTCGACTCGAAACAAATGTCGATTCGATCACTTCTTTCGAGAACGACGGAAAATTTGCCTGGTTTCCTCACATCCTCGATTTTTGACAAAACATGCCTTCTGCTATCAGTCACTAAAATTTCGACACTTTGATCCACGCCGGCTTTTATTTCATATTCTCCTATCATAAGAGCGTCTTTATTCAACTCTTCTTGCACACATCTCTGATCGTTTGCTTTGAGATAAAATTTAAGCAATTTATCTCACACAAAATAGAGACCCAAACAAATAAATTAAATTTGAAAAACATTTTTCTTTTGTAGGAATTTTCTTTACTTATATCATATGCTTCTGGGCAATTTATTAGATGTACAAAATGAAACTTGGCTAAAATCTGCAAAATTCAAATTCACCCTCTGGCTGAGTTTCATTTTGTACACCTAATAAATAAAAATGGTAGGAAATTTAATTCTCTATAAATTTGTACTTAATTATTTTTTTCTAGGATGCACCATTTTTGGAAAATAATTTTTTTCTAAAATAAAATCTTGAAAACAGTGCGTCCTAGAGAAAAAATGAACAGAATAAAAATTAAAGAAAATTGAATTTCCAACAGATTTTATTTAGTGCATTTTTTCAATATCTGTAACGGTTTACGATTTACAAGCCTTTAAAAATTAACCTTCTTAATGGTTATACTTCAATAACCTTCTTACACGGAGAAGGTCAACTTTTGATGGACTTTAACGCCTAAAATGTTCAAAATTTTGAAAAAATGAACTACTAGGTGTACAAAATTAAGGTTAGAGACGCTAGGTTATTTATATGTTTATTTATTATTACTTATGACAACTATAAAAAATGAATTCCTTTAATTAAAATGAGCTGGGAAAGCTTCTATATTTTAGCGATTAACTTGGAAGCACTCAATACTTTTCTACAGATAGGTACTTAACAAAAAATTTTAATTTGTTCAACATTTAAGGCACAATAAATGCTGCGAGCACCTAAAAGCTACCATAAATTACGTTTTTTTATAAACAATTAAGTTTTAGTAGAACAAATTTATGATTATTATTTTATACTTTATATATTTTTGCTGAACATGAAAAGACCCGTGTCTAGCACTTTTGACAGCACCGAATGAATAAAGATCTTAATTTGAAGTGCGGAGTGATTGGCACTTTTTGGCGATGACGTCGCAAAACGTGTGTTAGGCGACAGCGGATTTTGGGGCGTATTCGAGCGCTTTTCGAAGTCTCCGTTTGAGCTCCTGCGGAAGCTTGTCGTGACACTTTTTGCAAACCGGTTTTAAGTCGAGTTCGTAAAATTTGGTCTTCTGGTTCATCTTCTGGTCGCAGATCGAGCAAGCAAAATGGTGAACGCACCAAGCTTTGTTCATTGCAGTGAAAACTGAAAAAAAATTCCCATATTACAGGAATTTTGGTGGTTCCTAGGACTAAAATAACTTTTTTTTAGCATATTTGGGTCATTTTCTACAATTTTTACGGGCCGATTAAAATTTCTTACCATCGCCGCTGATGACTTGATTGCAAACAAAGCACAAATTTCCGAACAGCTGATGATAATGGATTTCACAATAAGCCATGCCCTTTTTCTCATAATGACGATGGCCTAAGAAAGGCTTCTCACATTTAGCACAAACGAAGTGCTATAAAAAAATATATATACAGCATATCGTTAATAAAATAAATATAAATAATACCTCAACATGCCAATGTTTTCCCAAAGCGGTAACAACACGCTCTTCAATCGGCCGACGACAAGCACCACAGATAGGAACTCCCATTTTGTCATGGCACCTCAAGCAGTATAGCTCATTCTAAAAAATTTTTAAAAATAAAAACTAAAATGTCGAGTTCATCATACCAGATCATTGGCAGTGTATCCAGGGCGACTTTTAAGCTCTCTGGCATCAGAATTCAACTCAACACCGCATAAAGTACAGTTGAAATGATACGGATGATAAACTTCTCCTCTAAACTTGAGTGGTTTTTCATCAATCAAGCCACTAAAAATTATCGTAAAAATTTCGTTTTGACAGAAAATCAACCTACTGGCACTTGTAGCAAGTGTGCTTGTTGTTTCCGGAGGCTTTGGCGTACGCACGGCATTCGTGGCACAAAGCTTGACCGTGATGACGTACGAAGCCCAACTCGGCAAGTTCTTTATTGCAGTTCTCGCATCTGAAGCAATGAGGATGCCAGTTTGAGTTCATCGCTTTGATCACTCGCCCGATGACGAATTCGCCACATTTTCCGCAACAAGGAGCAAAAAGGACATGGAAATCATGCTCGCAGTATTTACGACCTTCAAATTCATAAAATGTACCATCCGGAAAAGGCCTAAAGCACTGGGCACAGCTAAAAAAATTAATTTAAAAAAAAATTAATAAATTTAAAAAAAAACTTACACAAAACATTGAGTGTGCCAAAGATCTCCAGACGAGTTTACAATCTTTTCGTTAGGTTCAAATCCTTCTCCACAGCGGGAGCAGGACATATTTATCAACGACATATTAGTGACTCTGTAAAAATGATTAAATTAATTTTTCTTTAATTATTAGGTGTACAAAATTAAACTCAGCCCCAGGGTAAACTTGAATTTTGTAGATTTTAGCCGAGTTTCATTTACACCTAGTAGTTCATTTTTTCAAAATTTTGAACATTTTAGGCGTTAAAGTAAGTAAAGTAAAGTCCATCAAAAGTTGACCTTCTCCGTGTAAGAAGGTTATTGAAGAATAACCATTAAGAAGGTTAATTTTTAAAGGCTTGTAAATCGTAAACCGTTACAGACATTGAAAAAATGCACTAAATAAAATCAATTGGAAATTCAATTCTCTTTAATTTATATTCTATTCATTTTTTCTCTAGGACGCACTGTTTTCAAGATAAATTTATTTTTAAAAAAAATTATTTTCCGAAAATGGTGCATCCTGGAAAAAAATAATTAAGTACAAATAGAAAATTAAATTTCCTACAATTTTTATTTATTAGGTGTACAAAATGAAACTCAGCCACAGGGTAAATTTGAATTTTGTAGATTTTAGCCGAGTTTCATTTTGTACACCTAATAGTTGTCCCTAACCACCTGGTGGTAGAAATTCGTCACAAAAACCCTATTTTTCATAATTTCCTTAAACTTTTGTTCAAGAATTCGCTTTAAAAGAATTTTCAGTTGTTTTTCTCTCCCCAAAACACCAATTTTCACGGATTTTTGTAAGTTTCCCTTAGGTTTTCAGCCCAAAGAAAGCGCTCGCATCCCTAACTATTTTCGAGGATTAACTTTTTGGGGCAAATTGGGTGGAGCCATTATTTTTTTGAAAGCCTCAAAGTTTTTGAAACATTTTAATCATAATATAAATTGTAAATTTAAATCTTGGAGTATAAAAATAATTAATCTTTGACTTGTTGCATTTTCTTGTCTATTAGACGAAAAAAACAAAAGATAAAAGCAAACTATGCAAGAATGTGTTTTCATTTAAATTCTAAAAAAAAATCTTATCTTTGTTTTAATATTAAAAAAAGAAGTCATTTTTACCGAGGTTTATAGGGTGGGGGTGAAACGATTTCAACTTGCAACTCCTCTTGTCCAGAGAAGTCGAGAACTTCGTAATCATCGATTTCATTATCGTCTTTCATACGTCTCAAATAAAGGTCTGAATGATCCAACGAAAGAACTTGCACTGGCGGCGGACTCAAGTTAGGATTTCGAGCCGACATCGCAGGAAAATTCGGTAAGCGGTTCATCAGAAAAAAAAATGAGAAAAAAACTGTTTTCAATCACTTCTTTAAATTATTCAACACTATTAACGGACTGTTAAACATTCCCAAACGATCTCGTCAGTCAAGGACACAAATCAGGTAGACTCAAGCATTAAATTGTAAAAGGAAAAATTTTTTTAACAACTTATCTCTACAGTTGGCATACATTTTATCTCTGTTTGTTTTGATGCAATCGATTAAACATTTTATTGCGTTTATATTTTCATGGTAAGTAAAAATGAATAAAAATGCTTTCGAGGGGCATATTTGAATTGATTTTTTGAATTTTTAATCTGATATGATGTTAATTGCACAGAAACACAAATCAGTTTTCAGGGCAGCAACAATTGACAAATAGACAACAAAGTAGTTTTTGCCAAAAATCCGGACTCTTAAATAAATAAAATGAGATTTCACGTTAAAAAAACCGAGGTAAAAGCATTGAAGAAGATTTCTTCTAAAAGGAGCTAAAAAGAAAATCCCAAGTAACCGTAAATGCAAAAAAAAATCCGTTAAAAAGGGGGTTTTATGGACAAAAAAACCTGAGGAAAATTTCAGACGGTAGGCCCCCTCCTCCACCACCATTATGGTTGTCGTTTTTATTTTATTAGGTGTACAAAATGAAACTCGGCTAAAATCTACAAAATTCAAATTTACCCTGTGGCTGAGTTTCATTTTGTACACCTAATAAATAAAACTTGTAGGAAATTTAATTCTCTATAATTTGTACTTAAGTATTTATTTTTTTCTAGGATGCACCATTTTCGGAAAATAATTTTTTTAAAATAAATTTATCTTGAAAACAGTGCGTCCTAGAGAAAAAATGAATAGAATAAAAATTAAAGAGAATTGAATTTCCAACAGATTTTATTCAGTGCATTTTTTCAATATCTGTAACGGTTTACGATTTACAAGCCTTTAAAAATTAACCTTCTTAATGGTTATACTTCAATAACCTTCTTACACGGAGAAGGTCAACTTTTGATGGACTTTAACGCCTAAAATGTTTAAAATTTTGAAAAAATGAACTACAAGGTGTACAAAATGAAACTCAGCTAAAATCTACAAAATTCAAAACCCTGTGGCTGAGTTTCATTTTTACACCTAATAAAAAGAAAATCCCAAGTAACTGTTAATGCAAAAATAAATCTGTTAAAATGGGGTTTCATGGACAAAAAAAAACTGAGGAAAATTTCAGACAGTAGGCCCCCTCCACCACCAACATTATTGTTGTCGTTTTTATTTTAGTTACTTACCCAGGCATTTGTGGTTTTATCTTTAAAATTGATAAATCTGAAACAAAACAAAAATAATACAAAATAAATTAAGGTCTAGAAAATAAAGAGTGAGAAAAACCAATGAACAAAAAGGTTCGAGGATCGTGCTGGCAGGTGTATACGGAGTGTCCAGAAATACGTGGCATTAAAAAGTAGTTTTATGAAAAAAAGTTAAATATAACCCCCCCCCCCCCTAATTTAAATCAAAGAATTTGATGGTAAAAAAAAAAGAAGTTTTTATCCTTTCAAATTTAAATTAAATTTAAATTTACCAGGGTTGTTATCCACCAAAAATTTCCATTAGATGTACCTATCTTGATGGTAAAATGCGTTTGGGTATACAGGGTGTCCCAAACAGAATCTAACTTTATTATTTCAAATGAGAACCCCTATTTTTTATTTCATCTTCTTAACCTACGCAAAATTTCAAGTAGATTTGACTATTTTTATGACCATTTACGACAACTTTAAAAAATGTCAAATTTAGCGTTTTTTGCGCTAAAATCTGTTAAAATAAACCCAAATTTTTAGTTCAGAAATGAAAATTAGCGATTGTTGAAAGGAATTTTTCTTTCGGACCACAAATTTTGAAAGTGCTACATCGCCTTTGGTGTTTGTGCATCAAAAATTAAAAATCCGTTAACAAATCGCAAATTTTCAATTCTGAAGTAAGGAATTTGGGTTCTAACATGAAAAAAGGCCGTTAGTGACGAAATCTCATGATGCAGAATGTGAAGATGCTCGAATTTGTGACAGTTGGAATCTTCGGGAAAAAAAGTCTCTTAGGCCGATTTTAACGGATTTTAGCGCAAAAAACGCTAAAATTTGACATTTTTAAATAAAGTTGTCGAAAATGGTCATAAAAATAGTCAAATCTACTTGAAATTTTGCGTAGATTAAGAATCTGAAATAAAAATAGGGGTTCTCATTTGAAATAACGAAGTTAGGTTCTGTTAGGGCATCCTGTATATCCAAAGGCATTTTAAACTACACCATCAAATTCTTTGATTTAAACTGGGGGGTTTACATTTAACTTTTTTTCATAAAACCACTTTTTAACGCTCTCCCAGATGTTTCCGGACACCCTGTATATTTACAGCTCTAACAAGTAAGACAAAAAGAGGGGATTATGACCAGCATGACCAGAATCTTTTTTTGGATGAAATCCATGGGAAGCACACGTACCATACACCAGCTAAAAAGTACCCTCAAAGATATATTTACCTCGATTCAAATTCACCACGTTTTAATTTTGTTAATACCCTCGACAACAGAATTTAAAGTTGGCAACGAATAGTCTTTCAAGCAGACTGAGAAAAGTGTCGTTTTGGGTATATCTACTTTTTCAGAAACGGTCCTCAAAAACGCCCAAGTCTCTTCGCCGTCGCTCCCCAGAAGCTGCGAAATCGTATAAAGTTTCTCCTGGTCTTCCCTCAAGAAATCTTCCTTCTTCACCAAAATAAGGGAACCGGACTTTTTCGTTTGGGTCAAAAAGACAAAGAGTTTATCGTTATAATTATAAAGGACGATATCGGTCGGGTGGTTATTGATTAAAACGCAAATGTTAGTTTTGCTCATTTTCTTTGAATCTTACCAGAAATTAAAGATCATAGTTTTTGACAGATGCGCTTCAAGGGCTTGGCCTAAAAACAGGATAAAGTAGGTGCAAGGGGTGAGGAGGAAAAAGGAGCAACTTATAACCATAAAAGGAGTCATCAAGAACTACTAACAATGTTGCCAACATAAACATTATACGAAACAAAAATCCCTGTTATCACGATTTTATTAGTTAATAACATAATTTTCATTCATTAAAATATAGTAGACGTATTACTTAGTTTAAAATGTAAAATGTTGACTGTTAGCACTGCAAATAAATAATATTAGGTGTACAAAATGAAACTCGGCTAAAATCTACAAAATTCAAATTTACCCTGTGGCTGAGTTTCATTTTGTACACCTAATAAATAAAAATTGTAGGAAATTTAATTCTGTATAAATTTGTACTTAATTATTTTTTTCTAGGATGCACCATTTTCGGAAAATAATTTTTTTTTTTTTAAATAAATTTATCTTGAAAACCGTGCGTCCTAGAGAAAAAATGAATAGAATAAAAATTAAAGAGAACTGAATTTCCAACAGATTTTATTTAGTGCATTTTTTCAATATCTGTAACGGTTTACGATTAACAAGCCTTTAAAAATTAAACTTCTTAATGGTTATATGTACTTCAATAACCTTCTTACACGGAGAAGGTCAACTTTTGATGGACTTTAACGCCTAAAATTTTGAAAAAAATGAACTACTAGGTGTACTGAAACTCGGCTAAAATCTACATAATTCTTACCCTGTGGCCGAGTTTCATTTTGTACACCTAATAATTAATAACATAATTTTCATTCATTAAAATATAGCAGACGTGTTATTTAGTTTAAAATGTAAGATGTTGACTGTTAATAATAGCACTGCAAATAAATAATAGCTTTGTTCCAACCTCAGTTTAAAACTGGTTTGAAACTCCTGGAGCATGCGCAGAAGGATTTGGACGTCAAATGACTTCAGATTTGATGGAGAAACGATTTGAACGACGTCAAATATGATGGCCAAATCCTTCTGCGCATGCTCCAGGAGTTTCAAACTGTGCTTGGAACAAAGTTAATTATCATCCCGCCCAAAATCGGAGCCAGAATTTAATTGCGGAGAAAGAAATCTATTTTATACTTTTTTTGTGGTCTAAAGCCTCTCTTCTGGATTTTCGGGGGGTTTTCTTTTTAGCACGAAAATTCTCTTTTTTTGTTATTCTGGATTTCCGGGCGTTTCAATCCCGAAACATCAAGTTTTTGGGTTTTCCGAATCTTTGGGTGTATTCCCACTCGTTTCGCAAAAGAAAACTCAACTCTCAGGTATAACAAAATGTTTATTAGATACAATACTTGTTAAGTATGTAGGTAATTAAATAATATACAATTACACAAGATATTTTCATTTAGCTTAATTCAGTAATTTCATCAGCCACACACTAAAACACTATTTGTTGTGTGAATTTTTGACATATACACGGTGAAAATACAATATGCATTATTTTTAAGCATATCTATATAATATATAAACTTTTGAGATTTTTGGATATGGTATATTATATTACCATTAGATATGGCTGGAAATAATTTTTTTATTACTTTCGGAACACTTAAGTCTAAAAGGAATCAAGAGTGAGATTAAAAACAAAAAGTTTTAAAAATATAACCAGTTAAAATTTGTACATAAAAGTCTTAAATAATAAAGTAACAAAATATAAAAAAATTGCAGAAGTCTGAAATTTTTAAAATGGCATTTTTCAAGGAGGGAATATTATAAAAGTTTGCAGATGCAAACCGACTATCGTGACTCTAATGCGGATCTAACTTTTCACATCCAGACATCAAAAATACATTATTGCAAAATATTTTTAAAAATTGTTTTTTAAATTTATGCGAAGACCCGAAAAACATGAATAATTTAGAAAAAAAAAAAAAAAGATATTTACAAAAAATAATAAAATGAATTAAATATTGTTAATATTTTTTTTCTAGTAATATACTACAATGAGTCTAAGAGCAAATAATTATGGGAAGGGAGAAAAATATATTTACATAATGGTTAGCACAGAATTGAGGATACAACCTTCATTCACCGGCTGCGCTTTGTTCCATCGATGAAAATCAGACTATCGAAGAAACTATAGAGAGCGATAAAATTGAACAATAAAAACGGAAACCCTAGCTTCTCCATTGAAACCTAATTAATTGGCTTAAAAAATTTCATTTTAAAATGAGTATACACTAACTTATCACTATTCGAATACACATAAGCATCCACACAGTATACACAAAATATGATTATTCACAATTTAGAATATTGGGAATGGAGAAGATATTTGGTAAAAAATAAATAGATGGCAGTTGAATAAAAAAGGAGATGGCACAAAAAATAAAAGAAGGGGATTATTGTGTTATTGTTCAACTTAGGAATGGAGAGCGAGGTGGACCTCAGGCGTAAAACTCTCTGTTTGAATTTTTCGAGTACGAGTTTGATGTCGGAGATCGTTTGGGTTCGTCGAGTGCGTAGGAGCCCTCGTCTTTCTTCCGCATTCTGTAGACGATGAACATGACGACCAGGATTGCACAGAGTAGACCGACAACCGCGCCGCCAATCACAGCTAGAACAGAAACAAATCAGTGACTTCTTTGACAACAAAAAAAAGTAAAACAGAAACAGCAATGAAATGTAATCCCATAAGAAAAAGTTTCGTGGCACGATATATGGCACGGGGCTACTAGCCGGAAAATCAGGTGAAAAGTGGGTTTTTAGGGAGAAAAGGGGTTTTTTTGGCTAAAAATTTAAGGAACACGTTTGAAAAACATAAGTGGCTAAACACCGGCTAAAACACAGTGAAACCTCAAGGACAAACAGGGGATTTCTTAGGTCCAAGACGCCCGAAAATCAGGTAAAAATTGAACAATGAAAACCTAAAAATCCTGTAAACAGGTTTTTCAGCAGTAAAAGAGTGGAAAATCCCCTAAAGTCTATCAAAAACGATTTCTCAGCCAAAAGAGCGAGGTGTCTAAAATCCTGTCGGGTTCTCGAAAGCACCATAAAAAGTAATTTTTGTCTTCATTGAAGAACAAGATTAATTGGAAGTGTCAATTTACTGAACGGGGCCATTAATCAAAAATATAATACAACGTCCGATTTATTAAAACAAATTAAAGGATGTGAGGCAGTCGTCGGGCGGAATCCTAGCCAAGAACACCTGCGGGAACTTCGAGCTTTTTACTTCAAAGACAAATCGAAAGGTAAAATTCCGGAATGTCATAATAAAGTTAAATGATGCAAAATGTTTTTTTTTATCCTACAAAACCCTAAATGGACCCAAGAAAAAGGTAAGTTTATCTAAAAAATCGCAAAAACTAAGAATAGTTTTATGATCTTCAAAAATGTTAAACAAATGGTAGAACATTGAAATAGGCAAGCTATCCAATGGGTAAGAAAATTTCAATATCTAAGTAAACCTTAATAATAACCTTAACAAGGTTATAAATTATAAGGTTTGAAACAGAAAATAAATCCTATTAACGATCATTTGTATTTTAAGAAAATATTTATAAGAATAAATCCCATCAACAATATTATTTGAATTTATGAAAATATTTATAAGATTTTTTATAAGACGCATGTTAGACTAACTGTCATGGCCCAAAAGAATGGCCAATAACTTTTTTCGTACAATATATAAATGAATTTATTCTTTGGATAAAACTTGGACTAAAGCTTGTAAAACGAGACTTCTAAATTTGACTTTTTGGGTCACATTGAGAGAAGATATTTCGGGGAGAAGACTTCGAAAGAAAAGCATATCGGAGGATGCGAATACGTTTCTGAGATTATCGTTCTCATCGGTCGAATCGCGATCGTTTTGTAAAATTTCGAAATTTTCGTCCGTTTTATTTGTTTTTAAATCGGTCGACATTTTATAACGGACGTTCTGAACGTCGGAGGCGACCTCAAGGGAAGAGGAAAGAAGGAGTTTTAACGGAGACTCGTTTTCAGACGCATTTAAAGCTCGACTGAAGTTATCGAGGAGAATTTTCCATTTTTCAAATGAGGTATCTGAAAAATCAGAATAAAAATTTCACTCAAGTTTTTTAACGTGAAATGAAAGGATGAAAAATGGAAGACTGAAGAAATCTCTAAACCTTGAATGATCAAGATTATTGTATTTTCACTCAGTTTTTGAATGGATGAAACAAATTGAACCTGTTAAAAATTATCATGACACATTAAAAATAGAATGAATCGTAGCAATAAAACTCTTTATCATTGTAGTAGGATTTTACTAAGCAAAAATATATTTCAAAAAGAGGTTTGGAGTAATCAAAAATATAATTCCCAGGGTTTAGGAAAAAAAATTCCCACAAAAAAGGTTAACTCAGGAAAAATTTTCATGACAAAAATAACCTCATATTCAGCAATATTGAAAAAAAGGCATACATTTTCATAAAAAATCAAATAGGATTTTTAGACAAAAAATTCAGAAACCATCTGAAAGGGGAGTTCTGGAACAAAACATCTTTTTGAAATAACACAAACGAAAGATAAAAGAAAACGCCTAAAAAAACTGATAAAAGTGACGTTTTTCAACTTAACCAGCGAAAAAAGCCTGGCTGCAGACTTGATTGACTCTCCTGAGTCTGGCTGTGCTAGAGGTAGGTTACACAAACAAAAGACAAAGAAAACGCCTAAAAAACTGATAAAAGAGACGTTTTTCAACTTAACCAGAGAAAAAAGCCTGGCTACAGACTCAATTGACTCTCCTGAGTCTGGCTGTGCTAGAGGTAGGTTACAAGAAACGGAAGAAAAAAAGAAAACGCCTGAAAACTGATAAAAGTGAGGTTTTTCAACTTAACCAGCGAAAAAAGCCTGGCTGCAGACTTGATTGACTCTCCTGAGTCTGGTTGTGCTAGAGGTAGGTTACACAAACAAAAGACAAAGAAAACGCCTAAAAAACTGATAAAAGAGACGTTTTCCAACTTAACCAGAGAAAAAAGCCTGGATACAGACTTGACTCTCCTGAGTCTGGCTGAGCTAGAGCTAGGTTACACAAACGAAAGATAAAGAAAACGCCTAAAAAACTGATAAAAGAGACGTTTTTCAACTTAACCAGCGAAAAAAGCCTGGCTACAGACTCAATTGACTCTCCTGAGTCTGGCTGTGCTAGAGGTAAAGCTTCAATATGTAAGATTTTCTTTGATGAAAACTGACAAAATAAAGATAATTACCAGCCAGGATGCCAGGTTGAGCGAAGAAAGAAGTCGCTCTTTCTTCATGTTTTGTGTTCATAACTATGACTCCGTTTCCGTGTCTGTTGTCTTCTGGTGGGTCGTCCTCTTTCAGAACCCTATTTGTGATGCTGTTTGTATTTTCAATGTCAATATCTGGCACCTGAGAAAAAAACAAACAAAATTAAACAATGAACAATGATTTTTTTTTTCTTCTTTTACTTCTTTGTTTGTTCCCGTATTCACTGGGAGAATGTTTCGACTTTGGTCGTCTTTGGTGAAAATTATTGGTTTATCTTCTTTTTCTTTGATATCCTTTCCTGAAAAACGGAAGAAGAGACGCCCATAAATTTAGATATTAAAGCATATTTTATTTTTGAATAATTTAACCTTTTTCTACAAGGACTTTAGGCTTGTTGATGAATTTTTGATAACTTTATCAAGTAGGCATTTTCCCTTTATCAAGTAGCATTTTCGATTTTTGATAACTTTATCAAGTAGGCATTTTTCCTGGATAATGCGGTTTTAAATTCATTTTGAGGCATTTATAGTTTTTAAAATAGGGAAAACATGTTTTGAATTACAATGCGAGCTTATTGAGAAAAGGAGGGGTAAGATTTGCATGCAGCTGGCTATTGAATTCTAGAGGCCATGAGTGTTCTAATGAGACTTTTAAGGCCACGAGCCACTTCAGCATGCAACAACGAAACGTCCCCCTTCCCACTTTCAAAAAAACATTAAATAACTTCCTTCTCAAGAATTGTTGCGTAATAAAAAATGGGACCATAAAAAAGAGGATTTTTGATTTTACCAGGTTCTTCGCCGTCTTCGTCGTCTGGGCCGAATCCGGATCCGCTGGATTCGAGATCTTCTCTCATCTCTTGGTTATTCCCCGATCCTTCCAGGACATCATCAATATAAATGTCACCGCCATCTTTTGATTCTTTTAGTGGCACTGACCAATTCGATTTACTTGTCGTTGATTTTTTCTGTACAAAAAAAAAGTTAATACAAAGTTTAGATACAAAATTAGAAGTAGGAAAATATTAAAACAGTAAAATAAATAATAAAATTGGTAAAAAATTTTAACTTATTTTTAAAAATCAGAAGAAAAGAAAGAAAAAAAACACTCTTTTAATTTAGTTTTTAATCAAATATTAGGTGTACAAAATAAAACTCGGCTAAAATCTACAAAATTCAAATTTACCCTGTGGCTGAGTTTCATTTTGCACACCTAATAAATAAAAATTGTAGGAAATTTAATTCTCTATTTTGTACTTAATTATTTTTTTCTAGGAAGCACCATTTTCGGAAAATAATTTTTTTTAAAATAAATTCATCTTGAAAACAGTGCGTCCTAGAGAAAAAATGAATAGAATAAAAATTAGAGAGAATTGAATTTCCAACAGATTTTATTTAGTGCATTTTTTCAATATCTGTAACGTTTTACGATTTACAAGCCTTTAAAAATTAACCTTCTTAATGGTTATACTTCAATAACCTTCTTACACGGAGAAGGTCAACTTTTGATGGACTTTAACGCCTAAAATGTTCAAAATTTTGAAAAATGAACTACTAGGTGTACGAAATGAAACTCGGCTAAAATCTACAAAATTCAAAACCCTGTGGCTGAGTTTCATTTTGTACACCTAATAAATAATAAAATTGGTAAAAAATTTTAACTTATTTTCAAAAATCAGAAAAAAAAGAAAGAAAAAAAAAACACTCTTTTAATTTAGTTTTTAATCAAATATTTAAGTTTATGCGAAATATATGACTATTTAAAAATAAAAAGAATTTCTCAATTTATATTTTTTAAATGAAAAAAGGAAACCACAAGGCTTTTCATCTGAAAAGATTAAAAGGCATTAATAACATAGATCAAAGGAAATGTTGATACAAGTTTCCCCCTTTTCTTAGTCATAAATATTTTAACACTTTAAAAATAATTTTTTCTTAAAATAAACTTCGTATTATTATTTTTTAATAGAAAAATGATTATTTTATTAAAATTTTGTGGAAGAATGCTGACTTGCTTCCTGAGCTCAGTTATGTCAACATTTTTTTAAGCAAACCTTGGACATCCTGTAAACAGTTTTTTCAACCAAAAATTTTAAAATGATTTTTATGCGTCTTATTCTTTTTAACAGAATAGTTGCACTTAAAGCCTTGAAAGTTGCATAATTCAATTTTCTTTGAATGGCCAACAATTAGACCGATAATAGGAGATATCATTTTATTTCACGCGTTTTTTCTACGAAATATTGGAAGTGTTATGTTATTCTTTTCTTCTTTGTCTAACCCTTGTAACAGGTTTTTACAGGGGGGGGGGGGGGGAGTGCAGTACCCAGGCGGGGACTTTCGCCATAATGCCATGGCGCCCTTTCAGGGGCCAATTACCCTAGGGAGTGGCCGTACAGTTCTATATCATTTAAAGTTGGGTAAAATTTGCTAGTTATAGTCCAATGAAAAGGGCGTTTATTGGGCAAAGGACATAAATAATGTGTACAAAGCATTTCCTGTCCATAGGAGAGATAAAAGAACCGAAGAAACACGAGAAAATGCGGCGAAAAGGATGTTTGGACAATAATAGCTTTGTTCCAACCGCATTTTGAAACTGGCTTGAAACTTCTGGAGCATGTGCAGAAGGATTTACATGTCAAATTTGACTTCAGATTTGAACGACGCAAATTTGACGTCCAAATCCTTCTGTGCATGCTCCAGGAGTTTCAAACTGCAGTCGGAACATAGCTAATTTATATAAAACATTTATGAATCTGAAGAAAATGCAATAAAAAATAAAAATAATAGTCTAACTGATCCTGAAAGACCCGTTTCCAAAACCCATAATATCTGTTGATTTTTTCCCCCATTAAAAAAAAGATACTAGGATACCCATGAAAGATGGCTCAATACGACTTCTACCTTCAATTTCTTAACACTTTTCAGCCACAATCGGTGAGGTATTTTGATTGCCACTTCTTAAGTGATAAAAATGGTATTTTAGGATGGGGGGGGGGGTATATCGGAAATCATATTGAACAATCTATCAAGGGTATCATGCTTATTTTCTTTCAAGAAAGTAAAAATTCCAATTTATTAGGTGTACAAAATGAAACTCAGCCACAGGGTTTTGAATTTTGTAGATTTTAGCCGAGTTTCATTTTGTACACCTAGTGGTTCATTTTTTCAAAATTTTGAACATTTTAGGCGTTAAAGTCCATCAAAAGTTGACCTTCTCCGTGTAAGAAGGTTATTGAAGTATAACCATTAAGAAGGTTAATTTTTAAAGGCTTGTAACAGATATTGAAAAAATGCACTAAATAAATCTGTTGGAAATTTAATTCTCTTTCAATTTTATTCTATTCATTTTTTCTCTAGGACGCACTGTTTTCAAGATAAATTAAGTTATCACAAAAGACATAGAAAACGTCAACGCAATAGGAGACAACCTAGACACTGGCTCCAGATAAAAAAGAACTTAGCTAATGAAAACGAAAACTTATTATATAGATCCCCCGATTGTAAACGTTAGTCTTAGTGTTGGAGGTGTGAGCATGAGCATGTTCTAAATTTTACCTTGTGAAAATAATAAAGTTTCTTTTTAAAAACTATTTCTCATTTCGAGTAATCTTAACTTTTATTTTTTTAAATTATTTTCCGAAAATGGTGCATCCTAGAAAAAAATAATTAAGTGCAAATTATAGAGAATTAAATTTCCTACAAGTTTTATTTATTAGGTGTACAAAATGAAACTCAGCCACAGGGTAAATTTGAATTTTGTAGATTTTAGCCGAGTTTCATTTGTACGTCTAATATTTAAATAAATAAATAAAAGATTTTCAATTTTGGTCCTTAGGACAAAGGATTATGTTTTATAACAGAAACCCACCAATATGCTGTAAACATTTTAGTTTTCAAAATAAAACCTAAGTGTACCTTAATTTTTGAAAAATAAAAACTTAAGTGCACTTTATACAAAATAGATTTCGAAAAAAAAAAAAAAAAGAATCAACCTATTTGAATTTGAATATGAAATGAGAGCAGAACTGCAGGTCTAGATAAGATTCTTTAATACATACAAAAGAATATTTTAAATTGAATTATAGGTAAAGGAAATTTATGTAAAATGGAGATCGCAATAAAAAGAATATTGAAAATAAATTGTTCCTTAATTTGAAATAAAGCGAAAAAAACGGAAATCGATAAAAACAACGTAATTTTTAGATAATTTATCGCTGATTAATTAAAAGGGACCGATAAAATGAATAAATAAAGTAAAACCGAGTAAAAAATACGACAGGTGCGACCCACCATGGAGCGGACACGGCTCAGCCTTAAAAAGGGTTCCCCTTCAGGAGAGTCAATAAAAATAAATCGGGTCAGGACGAAATCTCGAAACTTAGAAGACAAATTAATAATTAGAGTTACGGCGTAATTAAAATTTATAATAATAATTCTATAAATAAAATTGAGAATAAAAACATCAAAGAAGGGCTAAAATAATACTTACGTCTTCAGCAAAAGACGGCCTGATCCCCACAGTTATTAAAGCACTGAATATTAAATATATAATCTTAAATACATCACCAGAACGTTAGTTAAAGTACCGAAGTACTTAAATTTAAGGCAATAATAAACAAATTTAAAAAAATCTAAATAACACATATAAAACCCCCTACACACCCTAAACATTGATCAATGAAATAATGTCAATGGTGGCTGAGGCAAGGACTAGTTTGTCCGCATCGGGCCCAGGAGTTGCCTTCTTAGGGGCTCTTACGTGATTTTTACCTCGAATTTTGTTATTCGAAAGATTTAGAAGGCAAATTAGAAGTTCATTTTCATTTTAAATTGATAAAGTTTAATTTAAACCTTAACAAATGATGATTTTCGGGATATTTTGTACAAGGAAGTAATCCCTCCTTCTTTTTTATGGGCGGAAATATGAATCTTGACAGCAGAAGAAAGGACCCCAAAAGAATAAAAATAAACAGAAAGTCGGGGGGGGGGGGGGGGGGGGTAAAGGCGCAATAATTTTTTGACTAAAAATTTTGTTCTGAAAATTACATGGGTGTCTTCAAAAGGTCTAGAATCTGAAAATGAAAAAAAAAAAAATTTGTCGATGTTGAGTTCGCCCTTCGTATTCGGAGCGCCTCATATATAGAAAAAAAAGTGTTCTCAGGTGAAAACGAAAAAAATTCAATAAGTGTCTGGCGTGTGAAAAGATCAAAAAGCCCTGAAAAAGTGGTCTTAGGGCCTTCTTTCCATAAATGTTCATACCATTGGTCATTTTGACCCTAGACCCATACTAGTCAGTAATAAAATTATCGCTGCTACAAAAGTTTTGGTGAAGTGGGTCTTTTAGACCTCCAAAGGAAAATTTATACTGAGCTGCCATCTTTTTCCAGAAAACAAGTCGCTTTTCTCAAATTTTCACAGAATCATCCTTTCGGGGCAGCTCCAGACAAAATCATGATGTAATCTTCACTATAATAACAGACGGTTATCTATGAATGGAATGAAACCAGTAAATAATAAAAAACTTTATTCCATACAAATTGACGTCCACAAACTATAGGGAGAACACCGTTCAACATAACGCATTTTATCCTAAAGCAGTCGAACGCAAAAAAACTGCATTTCGACATAAAATCTGTAGTTCACCACAATGCTTTGGGCATAATACAATTGAACATAAAGCTTTCAAAAGTTTAAAAATTTTGAGCATAATGCATTTCAACATAAAGCGTTTCGACATGAATGACAAGTTGACATAAAAAAAGTGCAAGTCACCATAAACGCCTCTCTTTAAACTTGCTGATTCGCCATAAAACTGTTTCTGTTGTTTGGGGCATAATACATCTCACCATAAACTACGAACAGCCAAAGAGCAAGCCTATTTTCGCCGTTTGAATAGCGATTATGGCAAAACGAAGAAAAACTTAAAACTTGACAGTTCACCATAATGCAATTCAACATAAAGCTTCTCACCATAAACTAGGAAAAGCAATCAGGCAACCAATGGGATCGGCTCGTTTTATGACACAAGGGAGTTAATTTTTTTCCTCTCACAAGGATGTGGGAATTGCATAATGGTGAACTGTCAAGTTTTAGGGTTAATTTCGTTACGCCATAATCGCATTTTAAACGGCGAAAATAGGCTTGCTCGTTTGCTGCCCCCCCCCCTTTTTTTTATGCCTTTATGTTCAACTGCGTTATGTTGAAACGACAAGTGTTAAATCTCTTCTTTATGGTGAGATTATTATGTTCAAATGCATTATGGTGAACGTTTTTACTATTTTCTTTATGTCGAGTAGATTTTAGGTAACTCGCGATTTCTGCAATTTTATGGTCAAATACATTATGGCGAACCGCATTATGTCAATACGTCTCCATTCCAAACTTTATTTGGCATAAAAGGATCGGTTGAGGTTTCATTGATCAAATGATGACTAGAAACAATAAAATCATAGTTTGGTAAAAACATAAAAAAGCGACTAGAAAAAAAATAACAGCCACAAAACAAATCCTTTCCTGACAAAAGTTGGTTTAGTTTTGTCCATTTTCTGCTGTCAGGGAATTTTTCTTGCTTCTTATTCTATTGAGTTTTCTTCTGATTCTGATGACACCTGAAATTCAAAAAAGAAAAATTAAGCATGATAAAAAAATGTTGATATGTTTAATTACATTTTACTGTGTGATACAACATTAATAGATTTTCTCTTTTTTTATTTCCGCTTGAAATATTATTTCTTGCCTCGTTTCGACAAAATCTGTATCCTGTGGGTGAGTTCCGTTAAGAGAAACTTCCTCAAACAAATGGCTATTTTCATAAAGGACATTTTCAAGGGTGTTCGTCCGACTGTTTAAACAGTTCATTATTATTTTACTAAATGGCTAAAAATTTTAAATTAAAAAACAAAAAATTTAGAAGAATGAAAGTTACCGATGTAGAAACATCTAAAACGTAAAACGCCCAAAGTGAAAACGTCGAAGCTAACATAACAGAAAGCTGTTGCATATCGTCGACGTGTTTCATTTTAGTAAAAAATTTTAAAAGGAAGTACTTGGGAATAATATACAAATAGAAATACGACCTAAAATTTCAATCATTATTAGAAAAGGAAAAAAAAAATTAACGAACCATATCCAAGCATGGAGGCAAAAAACACCATAAGAAATATAGTGTAGAACTTGAGAGTTAGATATATTTGCCAATGTGTTGGTTAATTTAACGATTTCAACAGTTAATTTTTCAATGTTAATGACAAGAATGAAGGCGATTCCAAACAGGATACACCGCAGAGGAAAAGTCGTTATAAAAAAAATGGCGAGAAATTCGTGTATGAGAAATTCAATATTTTTGAAACCGCGTTCGATGCAAGTTTCGCAGATGTTGTTTAGGTAGAAGCCGCTGAGGAGGACGTACGAAATTTTAGTCTGTACTGAAAAGGAGGATTTTTCAAGCCATTTTTGCGTCTCTAAAATTTCGCTGTGACGTTTTCGAGCGTCGTATAGATTTAGGTCGAGGTTTTGAAAGGCGAACGGAATCGTGATTCCGGTGAAAGCAAGCACCCAGTATACATTGATCAGCCGACCTCTCCATGGCTCTGGAACGGACAAACGGCGATGAAGATGCTGAAAATTCAACAAATAATCATTTTTACAGGAACGATATTATTTTAGGAAAAAGGTGTTTAACTGGAAAAGGAACACCGTCCCGAAAGTCAGTAACAACGGAGTTATTTGGCAAAAGACCATAAAATTGCTGAAAAACACCCAAAAATCCAGTGAAAAAGGTGCTTCTCCAGCAAAGGACAGTACAAAACCTGAAAAGTGAGAGATTAAGAGGACTGCAAATGTTTTGTAGCCACCAGAAAACCGGAGTTTTGTAGTTTTAGCACCTATTTGGACCACTCTTATTTCTACAACTACTTCATGAATCTTTGAAGCCATAAGAATAAATAAATAACTTTGATCCACTAACTCTCAGCCCAACATTCTACCATTTTCGATGAATTTACCTGAAATATTTTTTTATAAATTGTATGCAAGAAAAGCAAATAATCCATAAGAGGAGCGACCAAGGAACTACGCCGATCTGGTCGACGGAAAGGACAGTCGAATTGATCAGATTCGAGATTAAAGATTTGAAACATCCGATATCTGAACATTTCGAAGACATATTTTATCTTTAAAGTTAACAGCACATTTTTGTTTTAAAGAGAAACTGACAGTTAGTCATTGTTGTTTATCAAAGATCAATATGTGAAACCTTCGAGTGTTTTAAACTTTTGGAGGTTTACCAACGTTGACACAGAACAACAAAACGTTGATTAAAAAACCCCACTTTCAGCCTTAGACGAACCTATTAGGTGTACAAAATGAAACTCGGCTAAAATCTACAAAATTCAAATTTACCCTGTGGCTGAGTTTCATTTTGTACACCTAATAAATAAAAATTGTAGGAAATTTAATTCTCTATAAATTTGTACTTAATTATTTTTTTCTAGGATGCACCATTTTCGGAAAATAATTTTTTTTTGAAATAAATTTATCTTGAAAACAGTGCGTCCTAGAGAAAAAATGAATAGAATAAAAATTAAAGAGAATTGAATTTCCAACTGATTTTATTTAGTGCATTTTTTCAATATCTGTAACGGTTTACGATTTACAAGCCTTTAAAAATTAACCTTCTTAATGGTTATACTTCAATAACCTTACACGGAGTAGGTCAACTTTTGATGGGCTTTAACTCCTAAAATGTTCAAAATTTTGAAAAAATGAACTAATAGGTGTACAAAATGAAACACGGCTAAAATCTACAAAATTCAAAACCCCTGAGGCTGAGTTTCATTTTGTACACCTAATATATACAGTTTTTTTCGAAATGGTTTCTCTTTTGTCAAAGCAAGCTGTGCTCGGAGTTTTTTTTAAATTTTATTTTACATGCTTATTAAAAATGTAGTTTTTTATTTTCCTTTTGCAGTAGGATAGACCAATAGTAGAATAGACCAATCCCAAGAAACCTAGGGAGAATCTGTGAATAAAATAGTTTTTCTCTTTTATTTCATTATATTTTGTACATCATAATATAATAGTATACATCGAATTAATTGTTTATCATTAATTCTATCCACGCAGCCTAGAACACCGACATGCTGTATCACAGATAACAGTAACACTAACGAAACTAATTGTTCATTTCAAAGGAGCTTTTATTTTTTATTATCCAACATATAATAATAAATACCCCTATAATAGAAAATGAACGAATTTTTACAAAAATAACACATTACATCTTAAAGACGTTAACTATTTTAGCTTTGATAAATTAAAAAAAACGTTGTAAACTGCAAAGGTGTCGCTTTCACTATAAAATGAAGTTTCTTTATTTTTAAATTTTGCAATCAATTTTATGGATCATTTTAAGTACTTATTATGCAAATAAACTTTTGGAAGCTGCCAAGCTATATACATTTTCTCTTTTGATTGGCACGAAAGGAAGAGTAAATATTTTCAAAGCGCTGTGATTAGGGCGATTAGGCGTTAAACTCTTTTATTTAAAACATTTTCAAAAATTTAAAAATAGGCAAAGCCGCTAGAAAGCAATTTTTATTTAAAAAACTCTACGGCTTTTACAAAAATAAAAATGAGATATTTCTTTATCATCAACAGTCTCGCTCGATTTGTACACGAAAAATTAAAATAATCTGTTCAGTTCCGACATTTTATTAGGTTGGACCCTTTGACTTGACCGAATTTTTTTTAAAGACTAGTTCAAATCTATATGGGCTTTACACAGCCCTTAAAATGAAAACTTTCAAAAAAAAATTTTACAAAAGGAACTAAATGACTTGAAACAATAAAATAAAACGGTAAACAGAATCTGAGATCATTAAAAAAAATTTACCACACAACGCATTTTTCTTTCGGGTTCATCCTGCTTCCGATGGGGCAATTGAAATTACTAGAAAATTCTTGCAAATTCGAAAGAGAGCCAACAACCCTGTATTTAGGTATTGAATGTGTGTCTTTCTCAACATGAAGATTTGTTGCCTCATCTGTACTAGCAGAGCACCAAACCTACAATATTTAATTAAAATTAAAAAAAAAGGGCAAAATAATTTTTTACCTGAGCAAAACTTAAGAAAAACAGTTGCCGATGAGTCAGATTAACGGCTGGAAGTAATGGTTCTTCTTGGTGCTTACTCGTCCAATCAATGTAGGCACGATAGGCTGCTTTTAGACCACCATTATCAGCAATATTTTCCCCTAAAAAGCTCGTATTTATCTAATGTAAAACTAGAAAACACTATCTAAAGTTTCTAAAACTGAGCATACTAGGAAGAGGAAAAGAGTAGAAAAAAGTTAAGCCCCTGGTGGGATTCGAACATACGACCTTTGTCTTTCTAGCCCAACACTTTAACAACTGAACTATGGATACCGAAAGTACCCTTGGATTTAGATCCTCATAAGTTTTCCAAACTACTTCTTATTCTATTACCCTTATTTTTAATATTAGGTGTACAAAATGAAACTCGGCTAAAATCTCCAAAATTCAAATTTACCCTGTGGCTGAGTTTCATTTGTACACCTAATAAATAAAATTGTAGGAAATTAATTCTCTATAAATTTGCACTTATTATTTTTTTCTAGGATGCACCATTTTCGGAAAATAATTTTTTTAAAAAATAATTTATCTTGAAAACAGTGCGTCCTAGAGAAAAAATGAATAGAATAAAAATTAAAGAGAATTGAATTTCCAACTGATTTTATTTAGTGCATTTTTTCAATATCTGTAACGGTTTACGATTTACAAGCCTTTAAAAATTAACCTTCTTAATGGTTATACTTCAATAACCTTCTTACACGGAGAAGGTCAACTTTTGATGGACTTAAACGCCTAAAATGTTCAAAATTTTGAAAAAATGAACTACTAGGTGTACAAAATGAAACTCGGCTAAAATCTACAAAATTCAAATTTACCCAGTGGCTGAGTTTCATTTTGTACACCTAATATAATGCAACCCAGGAAGACAGGTTAACATTGTGGTAGCCATTAGATTCAGCCCCAATTCCACTCTTGCATTAAAACTACCTAAATTATTCCCTCAGTTTGATTTTTATAGTTTGTGCACAGTACAGGACCTACCCAAAGTTTGCTTTCCGTTGTTTAACTTTTTATTGATGAGCTCATAATTGGAGTATTGCTTGACGACACATTCTGTTTGCTTTTTGAACTTTTCGATTGTTTTGTTATTCCACCATTGATGCATGTTTCCATATTTGTCGTATTCACGTCCTTGGTCGTCAAAGGCGTGGATTAGCTCATGTCCCATGACGACGCCCATCGCACCGAAATTTAACGCTTGCTGGTGTTTTATATCATAAAAGGGCGCCTGTAAAATTCCAGCAGGAAATGCGATCTGATTTCTATTTGGCGTATAATATGCGTTAACTGTTGGCGGTGTCATGCTCCATCTTGTACGATTCACTGGCTGCCCGAGCTCCTTTAAGTTTTGCCTCAACGTGTAACGATTCGCGTTTATATTATTTTGAAAATATTCCTTCTCATTGATTTCAAGGTCTTTATACTTATCGTCTAGCTGCTTTGGGTCAAGTATGTAATCTGGGAAGCCTGAAACAAGTTAGTATGTAAAAGTAAAAAATACCGAGAAAAATCGCTGAATTGGGACAAACCCTCGTACGAGGAATATTTTGTGGTGGATACTGGGAGCAAAAATTTTAATAAACAAATACATAATTCACCTATCATATCAGTGATGGCATCAGCCTTATTTTCAGCAAGTTCTCTTGTTTCTTTATCCATCCATTGGAGTCCTTTAAGGTTTTCTTTAAAAGCAGTTCTGACCTGATTGATCATCAATTCCGCCTGAAAATTGGAGCATAAGGTCTTTATTGCTTACAAGATTTTGAATTACATTTGCTTTTGATTCGTGATTGAAATTCTCTCTGACATATATCGCGCCGACTGCAAAGCCTAAAATCACCGTCGTGTCAGATACGCAGAAACGCCACGGTTCTTCCCCCCTTCAGTTCCCAAAAGGGCTTTCTTCATGCCTTTATAAGTGTCACGAATGTTTTTCGACAAGTACACTCTCATCGAATGCATCATTTGCCACACCAAATAATTATTTAAAGTTCTAAAAATATGTTAGAAGTAATTTAATTTTTTTTTTTTACATACTCTCTTCCTTCTTTTGTTTCTTGATATTCGCTAAGGACGCTACTCAGATTCGCCATATATCGTGGCTCGTAAACCACAATTCTTTCTTTTTCCGTTATCTCTTTGTTTACTTGATTGAGTGCATTGTTAAAATATTTCAACCAAGAAATCTAAAACCAATAATATTACAGTTAATATTATTCAACATTGCTATATCTAAGAACAACCAAACCCGATGAACGGTACCATGTGTATAAATATTTTATAAACTGAGAAAATTAGGGAAGAAGAAAAAAAGCATTTAAAAAAGTTATGCCTTGGTGGGATTCGAACCTACAATCTTCGGTTTACATGCCCAACACTCTTTAGTTGGACAAAATCCGCAGATTCAAATCTTAACTATTAGGTGTACAAAATGAAACTCGGCTAAAATCTACAAAATTCAAATTTACCCTGTGGCTGAGTTTAATTTTTTTTAAAAATAAATTTATCTTGAAAACAGTGCTAGAGAAAAAATGAATAGAATAAAAATTAAAGAGAATTGAATTTCCAACGGATTTTATTTAGTGCATTTTTTCAATATCTGTAACGGTTTACGATTTACAAGCCTTTAAAAATTAACCTTCTTAATGGTTATACTTCAATAACCTTCTTACACGGAGAAGGTCAACTTTGATGGACTTTAACGCCTAAAATGTTCAAAATTTTGAAAAAATGAACAACTAGGTGTACAAAATGAAACTCGGCTAAAATCTACAAAATTCAAATTTACCCTGTGGCTGAGTTTCATTTTGTACACCTAATAACAGGGTTGACTTTTGCTAATTTTCTCAGTAAAAATTATAATTTTATACTTTTATCTTTTACTTACGAATGGAGCTAAATTTTCAAGATCAGCCACCGTCATCAAATTATACATTTTTTCTTCGTCCCTTCTGTCTTCATCCGGAGTCATTATTTGAGCGAGACGAGTTTCAAAAGCGATTATATTTTTCATCAAAACCCTTGTCCTATTTCTTTCACCTCCTAGCAAAACTCCGTACTGAAAAAAAATGTTTGCTTTTTCTTTAATTATATATTAATTAAAATTACTTCTGTCATATAATCTTCATATACTTTCAGTATCTTTTTATTATCATCAGTCAGATTAAGATATTTGTCACGAGTAGGTAATATTAAAGCACCTTGGTCGATCTGTAAAAAAAATTTATTTCTTCTTTTTCTTAAATTCCATAATTTTATACCTGAATTATGTAAATACTTGAGTTCCTATCATCTTCATTCACAGCCCACGTAAATAGGCCAGGAAAGTTATATCTAAGAAGTAAAATCGTATTTTGAATAAATAAAATGGTTTAGGATTAAGTGGCGTATAATTTTAAGCGGCGGGTTGTAAATTATTGAGGGAGAAGAATCACTTCTAACCGATATATCGGAAGGAAAATATCGGATGAACCGATATATCGGAAGGAATATCGGATGAACCGATATATCGGAAGGAAATATCGGATGAACCGATATATCGGAAGGAAAATATCGGATGAACCGATATATCGCGCGATAATTCCGAAATATCGCATCGGATGTTAACAGTTATCCGTGTGTTGCCCCATTTTTCTTTCGGATTCATATCGTAAAAATATCGCGATATATCGGTAAGGAATATCGTATCGGATAAAATATCGGAAGGAACATATCGGATGAACCGATATATCGAAGGAAAATATCGGTACAAATATCGCAAATATCGGAAGGAAAATATCGATATTCCGATATATCGGAAGTATCGCAACAACCCTCTCTCGTCTAGGGTGGATGAGGGTTAGAGAAAGACCCGGGGAATTCAGTGCTTGCGAAATAATAGTTGTGTCTCTTTCGATCCTTTAATAAACGGTCTTGTCTGATAGCCAACATACTTGTTTTGCAATATTTGCAGTTTTTCCTGTAGATCGAATCTTTGGTTTTCCCAGTCTTCAGAAACACTCCATCCTTTGACTTCTTTGAGAAGATCGAGGAGCGGTTTCGCTCCAAGAGCTTCAACCGTTTCATTTGCGTCCATACACGAGTTGTAATAAAGTTTCGCTTTTTTCTCTGCTTCACTTCTAAAATCTTTGAACGGTCTTTCTATAAAATTAAAATTTTGTTTTTAATGATTTAAATACAAAATCTACCTAAGGCGGTTTTAACAATTAGCTGATTCTGCTGATCCAATTTGGCGAATGTACCCCAGACAGATTTCCCGTCGGGTATCGGATTGGATTTGATCCAATTCCCGCACGCGAACTGATAAAAGTCGTCACACGGATCGGCGCTCCTGTCAATCGCGGAAATGAGCGAGGCGGCGGTTTTAACGCACATTTCGCTGAGGCAAATCTTTTGATTTGCGTCTGAAACAATTAAAGAGAAAGAAACAATAAACTATTATAAAAAGTTAGACAATACCTTCGGGCAAAGTGGTAACTTGATATTGTGGTCTTCGATCATGACGTCCAGTAGCGTTTAAAGCGAGGCCTAAAGTGAACACAATGACAAGAAGAATCCCAACAGAAAGAATCAGCGTTTTTTCTAAAAGGGTTCTCGACTTCCAAAAGCTTGTTCGCTGAAATATGATTAATTTGTTAGACGTCGAAAAGCAGTATCTTCTTGAATACTCAAAACAACGGACATGGAACGGAAATTGAGAGGAGTAGGTGGTACCATAAGGATAAAATAGTCTATTGAATAGATCTTTTGTCTTAAAATTTTGTTTTAAAGCTTACGTTTTCCTTTCTAGCATGCATTTCATAATGTTTTTCACAACACTTGTTCATTTTTTTTCCCTAGAAAGCTCTTGGAGAGATGTCAGGGAAAGGACTGACTCGAAAGAGAACCTTTTAAGAGAAGAAAGGTCAGAACAAAACAGGTCTTCCTAACACATGAGAGGAGTTCGTATTTTTTTCTGCATTACCGAAAGTTTTTCAACCTTCAAGATTAATAAATTGGCAAAGCCGAGAACAAAACCCTTGATTGCTTTCTCCAGTTTCAATTATCTGGACTACCTACAGCACATTCCTTTTTTCTTTAGATTTATTAAAGCCTCTTTTGATTATCTGTAAAGTTCATTCAGGACTTTTATGAACATTTTTATGTAAATAAGCCAAGGACCTTACGGGTACATTCGGAACGCTGGCAAGTGACAAGCTAGAAGGAAACAAGGAAGCTATGAATGGTCGACGTCGAGGTGGGGATCGGGAGAACAACGTTCAACATAACGCATTTCACCCTAAAGCAGTAAAGTTGAATATAAAAAATCTGCATTTCGACATAAATCTGTAGTTTTGGCATAAAGCAATTGAACATAACGCTCTCAAAAGTTCAAAAATTTTGAGCATATTGCATTTCAGCATAAAGGGTCTTAAACGACTTTTTCAATAAATGCAAGTCGACATGAAAAAAGTGCAAGTCACCATAAAGGCCTCTTTTTAAACTTATTGTTTCGCCATCAAACTGTTTCTTTCATTTGGGCATAATACATCTCACCATAAACTAGGGACAGCCAAAGAGCAAGCCTACTTACGCCATTTAAAACGCGTTTATCGCGAAACGACAAAAAACTTAAAACTTGACAGTTCACCATAATGCAATTCAACATAAAGCATCTCACCATAAACTAGGAAAAGCAAGCAGGCAGCCCCATGGGATCAGCTCGTTTTATAACAAATGGGGGTTAATTTTTTTCCTGGATGTGCGAATTGCATTATGGTGAACTGTCAAGTTTTAAGTTTTAAGTTATTAAGTTACCATAATCGCTATTCAAACGAAATAGGCTTGCTCTTTCGCTGTCCCTAGTTTATGGTGAGATGTATTATGCCCAAACAACAGAAACAGTTTTATGGCGAAACAACATTTAAAATGAAAGTTTCCTTTATGTTCAACTGCTTTATGTAGAAACGACAAGTGTTAAATCTCTTCTTTACGGTGAGATGTATTATTTTCAAACGCATGATGAACGTTTTCGACTATTTTCTTTATGTTAAGTAGCAGATTTTTTTTAATGGTGAACGGTAACTCGCAATTTCCGCTATTTATGGACAAATGCATTATGGCGAACCGCATTATGTCGACAGTATACACTCCCATAGAACTACCAATTTATTCTTTTAAACATCAAAGATCCAATCAAAACTTTCGGCTAGGGTTAATTTTCAAACGTCCCACCAGGGGAAAAACATACAAATTAACTTTAATAAATCAAAGGCAGTTTTAAAAATTGGATTTAAACTTTTGGTTAACATGTTTTAAGCTACGAGATCTATTCCAAGGTGAAAATATTACAAAAGCCTTTTGTCTATTAGGAGCACAAACAAGCGTGACTACACAATTTTTTTGCGTTTTGTTAAGATTTGTCGGCGCTAAAAATAGATCAAATGTTTTTGTTAATGTTTTGAACAAATTCAAATGTTTTTTCGCCACTTGGCACTCGTCCATGCTTATCATCACTAATTAGAAAAGAGGCTTTATCTTCTTAAAAATTGGGAAGTCGATCCGATGAAGAGGTTTCGAAGTCTGGATAATTTGAATGGAAAGATTGAGGGTAGATTTGGATCAGCTGGATGCAATAGTTTTATTTCATGAAGAAGATATTTTTTGACAGGGGAAAAACCAGGGAAATCTACCCTGCTGGTCATTTATAAAAACACTTTATTGGCTGATAGAGAAAATCGTTATCTCAGGTTAGATAACTTATCAGTACATGATGGACTTCATAAAATCTTTTTCGCTGTTAAAAGTTTGCTTTGAGAAAAACGGGGCCTTTCCGGAATTCAGAAATGAAAGCGAAAACAAAGTTTTAAAAAAAAGCCGGTATATATATTTTTAATTGATAAAACACCTTTGGCGAGATAAGGGCGTCTTGTGAGTTTAAACTCGAGTGTTATCGAGGCAGCAGTTTGGAAGAGGGACGATAAGAGGGGAAACTCGGCAATCATAATGTAAATTCAAAAGAGCCTCTGAATAATTAAGAGAGGGCAAATAGAAAGGACCGTCTTCTCAATATTGGATGGGACCGGAGAAAACAGGAAGAACGAGTTGGTTTACAGGAATCGCAACGGAAATGTCGAGGGATGAACCAGTGTCTATATAAGCCTTGTTGACCTTTTCCCTTTTTCAGAAAAAAAAAAAAAAAAAAAAAAAAAAAAAAAAAAAAAAACGGCAAGACTTACCATCTGGTAGCGGATGTGGGTGGCTGTCGACGAGACTCCTTCGGTTAGCTGGACGGAGCCGATGCTGCTGATATCTTCTTCAAAATCTGCCTTCTTGTACCTCGTCATCTATTTAAAAAAATGTCCTTAGTAGTAGAACAAAAACCAATCCCTTGCTTCATATCCGTCATGGTGTCGTTTTTTATTCAACATTTTAGGGACTTCTTAGATTTTAACCTGTTGTTTTACCCTCCATGTCGGTTTTTTTTGGGGAAGGATCAAATCGATGGATCTATACCGATCTCAAGTTTGTCTGTGGTTCCGGCCGGCAGTATTTTTTTCCGCAGTTTTGAACCGATTTTCACCAATTTACGATTTTCTAAATAATTGAACAA
Organism: Orius insidiosus; assembly: GCA_014119065.1. Classification (NCBI taxonomy): domain Eukaryota; kingdom Metazoa; phylum Arthropoda; class Insecta; order Hemiptera; family Anthocoridae; genus Orius; species Orius insidiosus. Next base: position 57,284 of record JACGAQ010001521.1, read on the forward strand.
GAAAGTAACGTGTGCGATTTTTTTTTCAAAGTGGTTTTCTAGAAGTTGTGAACGTAAATAATTAATACCGTTCGTGCATGTCTTCTTGTCAAAGTCCGCGCCTTTGAAAATTGTCTTTTGAAAATCATCAAGGAAGTTATTGCGATACCCTCCACGTCGGGTTTTTGGGGGAAGGGTCATCCAGACCTCGGAGTGTCACATCGAATAATGATTTTTACCGATCTCAACTTTGCTTTCCCTACGAAGATAAGCTTGACTCAGCCTACACCAGAGGAACAGGACTGTTTTGGTGGTTTACATACCCTTTGCGCCGTGTATTTTCATCATAACATAAAATTTAATTTGAACCAGCCGGCTGGAAAGATTCGACCCTCCGGGGTCTGGAAGACCCCAAAAACCCAACGTGGAGGGTATCACAATAACTTCTTTAGTTTAGAGCCTTCAAATCGGAAAAGTTGAAAAGAAAAGTCATTTAGTAGATTTTAAACTCTTTTTAATCTAAAGTTTAGACGAGATTTTATTTCTTTTAAGCGTTTCAGACGTAAAATCGATTCTTCAGTCCGTAAAAACAAAC
>JACGAQ010001522.1:0-57849 GCA_014119065.1 Orius insidiosus
CAGTACTTTTGCAATGAGGATAGTTTTTTTTGGAGCTCAAATCGGGTGTCGGCGAAGAGCACGAGGTCATCCGCATAGGCAAGACACATAATGCCAGAAGAGAGTCTATTATATTAACCATCCCTCCTTAGGAAACTTTCTAGGTCGCTTAAGAAATATTGAAAAGGTCGGGACTGAGAGTTTCTCCTTGAAGGACTCCTTCAGAGACATCATATTGGGAGTCAAACCCTCATTGGTGCGTATCCGGACCACAGCATTACTATAAAGATTCATTATGGTCCTAATAAACTTAGAAGAGATGCCAAGGCAGCTCAGTTTGGAGCAAAGGAGGCAATGATCAATGGAGTCAAAAGCTCCCTTAAAATCGACAAAAACCGCAAATACCTTTCTACGCGGCAATCTTAGGTGATTATAAATCAAGGAGAGAGAGAATGAACAGATTGTCATTGCACCCTCGGCCACTGCGAAATCCCGCTTGTGTCTCAGGGATAATATCATTGACATCTAGCCAGCATCCTAGCCTTTTCTTCAGAATCATAGTAAAAATCTTGACTACATTGTTCACTAATGCTATTCCACGATAATTATTGGGGTCTTCTTTGTCCCCTTTTTTGTGGATCATCGAGAGTACTATTTCACCCCAACTTTTCGGAATATTTTGCGAGTCGAAGATCTTGTTGAACATAGTGGTCAGATAGAGTAACCAGTTTTGAGGCAAGTTCTTAAAAAAGTCATAAGAGATAGAGTCACAGCCAGGGGCCTTATTTGATTTGCAGCGATTTATTTCAGAGGTAACCTCATCCAAACTAATCTCGCAGTCGAGAATAGGGTCATGAAGCGGAACTAAGGAGCAAATGAACGGGAGTCTGGGTTTAAAGCGAGAGTGGAGGTAAGCAGACCAAGTGCTTAATGACAGTGAATAATACTTTTTTTTAGGTCTGAAGTTATTAATTGTTTCCCAAAACGACTTAGTGTTCTTGCAATCAGCCAGCTTGCTGAGATAGTCAGACTGGTAACTTTTTTTCTTTAGTTTGACTAAGTTGGAATACTTCTTTTTTGACTCAAGATATTTGCAAGTTGACTCAGTGGAAAATTCACATGCTTTACATACTTTGAGATTCGATTTGATTGCTTGTTTAGCTTGTCGACAGTCACTATCATACCAGGGTTTTTTAGTTCGAGGATTATGAGAGCTATCAAAATTAACAGTTTGTATAATATTAAGGTCAATCCCAGCTTCGTACAAGGTGTCAATGAAGTTGTCATTAAGATGTTGAGGGGGAAGTTGAAAATCAATTGCGACATTAGGAGAAAAAAGAAGACGTTCTTTAAGGTGCAAACGATTTTCTTTGGTGAACCGGATAATTTGGCGTTGAGATTTCGAGGGGGACCGTTAGCAGGAGAGTCAGTATCTAACTGGGTAACCAATTCAAGGGCAAGGGGGAAATGGTCAGAGCCCGTGGCAAGGTCATGCCTGACCACTAGATCATGTACACAGCCAAGGCCAACGTAGTTGGTCCACACAAGATCGACGGAGCTGCTTCCAGCCACCTTGGTACAAGTGAATTGCCCAGGTCTATCGCTCTTTGTTCTTCCATTTAGTAAGCAAAAGGATAATTCGTCCATGAAGTTGGAAAGGGTTTTGCCTTTTTGTCGATTTTAGAGTCGAGGGGGATGCGATGGGGGTATAAATGGGGGAAAACTCGAAGCTGATCAGCAGAAGACCCAGATAGGTTGCCTAATCTAGAGTTAAAATCGCTAAGTAGGAAGATAGGAACTTCAGGGAACTCAGCCAGCAGGTAGGTTACTTCAAGTTCGAGGAGATCTAGCAATGCATCAAATTCGCAAGTTGGTTTAAAATAAATGACTCCAAAAATGTAACATGAATATTTTGTATTAATTTTCAAAAAAATTAATTTTCAGAAAAATAATTACTCCGATTAAGAACAGAGATAAAGAAATCTGTGAATGGAGCCGCAGTGACGATGAAAAATGACGTCCTCGTTGCTGGAAATCAGAGGTACACCTGGGACTCAGCGATCGGCCTGGTGAATTCTTCGGGTGTACGGACCGACACGCTATTCGGCGTCAATCTCTCGGCACTTATCGACGAACTTCTCGCCCAAACTTCGACAGCTGCAGGAAACAACGCCTCTTCGCCCAATTTTTTAGATGTAAATCGCTAAACTTGGAAAAAAATTCTTTGTATAATGTCTTATTTTGGAATCTAAACGGTATCGCTAATTAGAAGAACTTTCAGGTAAACTTTCTCAATTTAAAATTGTTTGTTAGTTGAAACCTTTATTGAAAATGTAAATATAGTAGAATCCATTCATCTTTTAAAAAATTTCAATATCTTTCAATCTCCAGCGTTGAGAGAAAAAAGTTTTGGACGTGCTAGCGGGGGATTGATTCTGGCTGTAGAAAAATCAGACAATTTTCAGTGTCAACTTCTTACTAATGTATTCTTTTAAGTACGTTTGAAGGTGAGGAGTGGACATGTTAGGATTCCTTTTTCTCAAGCTTCTTTTAAGAGCTGACCATAAAGATTCTATTGTCTGGGTGATGGTCCCATCTCTCGGATCCAAAATTCCTTGAATGGTTGACCGTGCGGTGCACACGCTATCTAGGAGACTAGACAGGAACTAATTACTGTCCTAGTTGTCAAACAGTATCATGATGCCACCTAGCCATGCACGTCATTCCACGATACTTATCAATTATCAGTTATCACAAACAAGTGAATTTAGCGACCAGGTTAATTGTACGTGCGGTGGTGAATACTGTGGTGTTATTAGCAAGATTTTAGTACTCGATTCAGGGTGGCCGCCGACCGGGAAAACCGGAAAAGTCAGGAAATTTTAAGTGACGGGAAAAGTCAGGGAATTTCTTTTTTTTAAACAAAAGTCAGGGAAATTTTTTTTCTGATTTTCTGTAAAAAAAAAAATTCACCGCGAGGGTACGTTTAACCCTTTGCCGACTCCGCCGTGACGCCGGATTCCGGCCGTTAGCGAGACACTACTTTCCCCACCAAACTTCCCGCCCCTGCCCCACCATCCCACCGCGCAGGCAGCGCTGACTCTGGCCAAAATGTATTTCGTTTCTTTCCCAGAGGGAGTCATATCCGAAGCCAATACTCCCGCTGGCAGAGATACTAGCGTACAAAGAGCAGGGGGGATGCGCTTCGGGCGGGAGGGGTTTCCGAAGTTGGGGGTAAAAAAGTTCGGTAACATCACGATAGCGCTAACTCCGCTCGGGGCCCCAGGCGCCCTTCCTTTTTGTTTTAATTTAATTTTATTAGTTATTATAAGTTATAACAGTTGTAAGTAAATTCATAAACTTTTTGAATGCTACAATATTATTTTCCTTATAAACTAATGCTCGAAAATTTGATAAAATTAGAAATTTTTGAATAGGTCTCGTCGTTATGTTTCATAAACTGTAAAAACCTCGTTAGGTTCGTTCAGTTCTGTTCAGTTTGTGAAACGTGAATTGATCTATGGTGTATTGTGCTGATATTAAGAAACTATAAATATAAAATACAAAATTAAATATGGGGTTTATTTGCTCACTAAAAGTGTGAAGGCAAAGGCTCCACCCTTAGGTCCTTTCCTCAGGATGTTACCGTAAGTATTAAGTTCCTGGTATGATCGTTGTACGTTGTAAGTTTTAGGAGCGTAATTTATGGATTAATCGTTGTGGGCAGAATCTGCGACCGACGAGAAGACTTCTCCTGTGTGACAGGCATTTTTCTATCCACTGGCGGTCCCCCGGTACGAACCGCTTAAAACACGGCAGTCTGCCATCGCTATTCTTGCCGACAATGCATGATGATACACTCGCCGTGTCGAATATTCGCTATTATGCCGTACCTTCAACTTCTGGCTTACACAGTATGGAATGACATAAATTAAATAAACTAAAAGCTACTAATCCAAAGCCTCTTCCTCCTCAGGATGCGACTTAAACTCTCGTATTTCCTATGTACTAGTATTTTTTCTTCGTTTTAGGTTACCCATGCTGTGCTCATCACATGTCACAGATGAATGCTGGTCATTCTTGAATTTGTGCTACTAAAGTACCTAACACTATGTTTAAGTACTGGATGCTGGTCATTCCTGGTTTGCACAATATGTTTAATGTCTACTCCACTATTTCTATTACTAATAAACCTGTATTTAGGCATTCCAACAGGGGAAGGAAATTTAATTTCGACCCCAGCTCAAGTTTCCGAGGTCGTTCCAACGGAACTGCATGTAGCTACCTGTATGTTCATTTGTTCAAACTTTTTTATTTATTTTTTTTACTTTTTATTCTTAACTTTTAATACTTTTTATTTACAGCTGAAGAAAGGTCGAAGTGTGCAAAAACTTCCTCACCCGAAATTCGATCTTCTGAATTATTTACTCCGGTCTCTAAAAAAAGTAAGTTTTTTTTGATTCTTATAGTATTATCTTCTCTTTTGTTGTTTCTGTTAGATCTCTTTCACGTTCCAAGACCTGCACCAAATTAGGTGTTCGGCGTCGGATCGAACTCACGCCGAAGTGCAACCGTCTTGTCAAATACAATTCTGACTTGAAAAAACTTGCGAAAAACCTCTCATTAGAGAATGACTCTTTAAGAGAAAGGTTAAAATCAGCTAATGACTTTGTCAACAGCGACAAATTTAAGCAGCTTTTCCTACACGAAATACACGCGACTTCGTGAAAACGCAAATTGATTGTGGCAAGAAGAAACCTGGTGGAAGGAGATATCAGGATTCTACAAAAGTCATGTGTTTGGCACTTATGAAGAGCTCAGGAAGAAGCTACAAATTAATAAGACGATTATTTTCACTCCCTTCACAAAGAACTCTGAAAAGACTCCTTCATCAGATACCATTTGATGTAGGAGTAAACGAACAAATTGTCAATCATATGAAGGAAACAGTCTCTAAATTAAGTGAGAAGGAAAAATACTGCAGCCTAATATTCGACGAAATGTCGATAGAGCCTTCTCTAACATTCAACTCCCATACTGATTGTTTTGAAGGGTTGGAGGATTATCAAGCGGACGAGCCTTCATTGTATCCAAAGTTTGCTGATCACGTCTTGGTTTTTATGGCCCGCGGTGTATTGAAAAGATGGAAGCAGCCACTGTCGTACTACTTTGTTTCTGGTTCAACAAAAAAAGAACAACTAGCCATTTTAATAAAAAAAATATTGCTTCGTTGCAAAGTGCTGGCCTACATGTTTTAGCCACAATCTGCGACCAGGCAGCAACTAATGTGGTAGCTTTGAACATTCTTAAAACAGCTGAAATGTTTAAAGAAATAGTTATTATTTTCGATCCTCCCCACCTTCTAAAAGGGATAAGGAATAACTTAGTCAAGTATGCTGCGAAGTTCAAGTACGACCCTGAAAAATGCACTCAAACGGCATACTGGGGTGACATAGTGAAGTTATATTTTTTCGACAAAGTTGATCAAAGAAGTCGAATTTGTCTGAAACTGACTGACGAGCATGTCATACCAGAAAAAATAAAAAAAATGAAAGTGAAGAACGCCGCTCAAGTATTTAGTCACCGTGTATCTGCTGTGATGCGAACACTGGTGGACAAAGCAGGTATATAGAAATCGATTCTATGAACCCTTTTGAATATACACTTATATCTGTTCACAGGTTGCACTGAGTTGCCAAGGTCCAGTGTGGACACCGCTGACTTTCTCAAATTTTTCGACGATTTGTTTGACTCCTTCAATGGAAGTTCCAGTCAAGACCGTAAAGGTAAAAGACTGCGAAGTTTTATTACAGACTCCAGTGACCATCACAAGTTTTGGGAGAGCGCCCTAAAAATTTTGTCCTCCATCAAGTTTTTAGGGCCGTCAGGAGAAGAAAAAACAGTCCCATGTGTTAAAAATTGGTCTCTCTCAATCAGAGGAATGAGAAGGCTGTGGGAGCTAGTGAAGAGGGCTGGATTTACTCATCTCCCTCCTCGGCTATTGAATCAAGACCCCCTCGAAAACTTTTTTGGCTGCATCCGTAGCCATGGAGCTAGAAACATTAATCCAACTGCTTCGAATTTTAAAACTCTTTCAAAACTTTAATTTTAAATAATTTTACGAGCAGCCATTCCCTTGGCTCAAACTGTGAGGAGGACGACCTTGACGTTTTGTCGAATCTCGAAAGTTTTATCGAAACAAAGAATCCATCCACAGCAATAAACCATTCTCCTGAGTCGGTTCCTTTCAGAAGTTTTAAAATCAAATATTCTTTAGATGGCTGTAGACCTACTCGTCACCTCCTATTGTTTTCGGAAGGTAGGGTCATAGTCTGATTCGTCACCTACAACTATATGAGTAAACATACCGATTCGTCACCAAACAAAATCATGTTCAGGAATAGTTAAATTATCATGTCGCGGATAACAATCGTATCGTCTGAGCGATTCATGGCAATAATCGTTGAAAACTAATTTTTAAAGCAAAAAGTATACAAAAATAGTAATATTTTGTGGAGATGCTCTGAACGAAAAAAGAAGTGCCCTTCTACTGTTGTCACCGACGGGGAAGTTTCTAGCAGCCACAATCATGACGCTGATACTCGCGAGAGAAAAAAAGTTAACCCCCTTGGGTCATAAAACGAGCACATTCCATTGGCTGCCTGCTTGCTTTTCCTAGCATATAGTGAGATGTTGAATTTCATTATGGTGAACTACAGATTTTTTAGGTTGAAATGCATATTTTTATGTTCAACTGCTTTAGGGTGAAATGCTTTGTTGAACGGTGTTCTCCCGTACCAAGGCACTTAGTGACCTCGTCCTTCTTTTCTTTCTACTCCTTTTGTTTCATTAGTCGCATTGCGTCTATTTAGACTGTTATGGTGTTTTCAGTCCCTTAATCAGTCATTCAGTCATGTAATATGACAATTTTACATAAGTCTTATATTTTTATTTTAACTTAAAACTGTGTGCACTTCCTAAATAATATTATGGTGGCGAATCGGTGTATTACTTGAATTGTGGTCAGGTGACGAATCGGTATAGAGTTTTAATCCGGCGAAAGCTCCTAGGTGACGAGTACGGATCCACCGCTTTAGATTATATTCCAATGACATTTAAAAAAAATGCCTATTTTGCCAGGGCAATTGTAAAAAAAGTAGTTCATAGAAATAAATGCGCTAATGCAAAACATATTTTAATGATATGCACACTAATTCAAACAATGATCACATACTTATCAGGGCAATTGATTTTACTGGGCACTCTCTCAAATATCCGAAAAGCCGCTTCACCCAGGTGCTGGGTGAAACGATTTTTATTTGCACCGAAATTCTTGAAAATTATATTACTGAGAAAAATATACTTGAAAAAGTTACCAATTTTATATTGAACAAAATCCGTGCACCTTTGTACCATAACTCTTGTACTGAACATGATGCATTTAAATCTTTTGTAAAAATGTCATGCAAGATAATTTTTTTTTATTTCTCAAAAATGTTACCAATATTATAAATGGCACAGAAACGGAACACATGAAATTAAATAAAATAAAAAATTAAGGCTATTTAACTAAGTTGGCTTACAACAAATATTTATTTAAAAAAAGAGAAAAAGTAAAATTTAATGTTTTTCTATATTTTTGTAAAAAATTTAATTTTTTAAATAAAAATATTATGATTTTGTTCTCCATGTTGCTTTTTTTTTTTTGTCTTTTTAATGGTGTAAATACCTTCTATTGTACTTTAATTATGAAGAAATGTGTAAATAATGATATATTAATTGGTAAATTACTTAGTTATGAGAAATACAAAGAAATTTAAGCGAGTAAGAAGGAAAGGGGGAAATAGAAAAATTCAAATTTCGCGCTTATTTATTTTAGTTGAGTAACATTGCGTAGTAGCGCTAGTATATTAACTTTTCCTGAAAAATCCGTCAGAGTGTCCCATCTATGTCAGTATATAATATTAATCTATGAACAAAGAGTAGGGGGAGCGCTGCCGGCTGAGACCCGGCTCGCCTACGGGAACGACTAGGCGCGCTTGCCGGCTGGGAGCCGGCTCGCGACGGCAAAGGGTTAACTATGTTTTTTACTAAAAATAATCCCCCTCCTTTGAGTACTGAACCGTCCGGAGTCCACCCCGTCAATGTTGCTTACCTTGTTTACTTCAAAGCGGAAATCGAGTAGGAATTCTGTACACCCCACCTTCCCCCCTCAACCCAGACCCTTGTTTTCTTCGCCAACCCTTATTTTATTAGTCTAGTCAAGTCTCTACTCGACTCACCATGTGAGAAAAATTAGAAAAAATCATTTTCAATCATTCTTGTCTTCAAATAACTAGTCGAGTTTCTCAAAACTTAATTAATAATATCTACTTAAGGCGGATCAGACCACAAAATTCAACCAAGTGTTAGACAGAGATGGAAGATGCCTAAAATTAGTCCCCAATATTTGAGCACTAAAAATCGTCGGAAAATTTTTTACAAAAGCTCGTTCTCCTTATTTTGGAAATGCCGAGGCGGTCTTGGGAGCAGTTTTTCCGAAAAAGTTTTCCTTTGGAAAATAGAAATTTTATTTTTCGACTGAAACACTTTTTCAAAAAAAACCGTCAGTCATTTTGTAGGCTTTGACGAGCTGTTTCCAAAAATATTTTATATAACAAAATCCGATGAATAGTTTCGTCGTAATCCTTCTAGAAAGATTCGGCGGAAAATGCCGGGAGGAGTAAAAGAAACGGAGGGCGCTATCCCCCCCATTCGAGGTCAGAGATCAATTAATCCTCTCAAGGCCACGCACTTTCCAATATTTCTTTAGACTTACATATTTTCGTATTTGGTTCGGACTTTTTTACACAATACATTTTTTTGTTGAACGAAGATTGTGAAAACGCAATTTTTCCTTCATATTGTATAAAACAATTAAAAAATAAAGTCGAATAGAATTAAAACCACCGACCAGTAGTATCTAGTAATAAAATTGATCATTTATTACATAATTTATTATTAATTATGAATATAATTTTTGTAATAGTAATGTGATGTTAACTTGTGGGCTAATCAAACTAAAATTCCAATTTTACATTCGGCGTATTCACAAATGTAGAACAAAAAAAATAATAACGTTATGAATTAGTTGGCGCCAAATCTGAAAAGTTGATAATTTTGATGAAGTACTTCGCGCCTCTTAGTTTGTTTATTTGTTTATGTGGCATTTTCCGCCGAATCTTTCTAGAAGGATTACGACGAAACTATTCATCGGATTTTCTAATATACCTACAGTGAAACTTCCCAATAACGGACATTCATGGGGACCGGAAATTTTTCCGCTATATAGAGGCGTCCGCTTTTCGGAAAATAGGAAAAAAAACTTTTAAAAAATGAAAAACGAAGTTTAATTTCTGATTAGGAGAACATAATACGTATTATTACATACATATTATACGATATTACATATGTACATACACTTAAAAAATAAAAAAATTAAAAGTTAAACTTTTAAAAAGTCTGTAATTTTGAAGTAAAGTCAGGAGTAAAACTGAATTTTATAAATAAAAGACATGGCGAGGGACAAAAAGGGATTAACTAAGGTCAAAGATCATAAGTAAGATGCAAAAAGTAAACAAAACATCTCTAGAACAACAGAATGTCAATAAACTTTGTCCTTGAAAAAACGTGCTGTCCGCTGTTAGGAGACTTTTAGGGGTAAAATTGAATTTTTCAGGTTGTCCGCGTCCGTTATTGAGAGTGTCCGCTTTATAGAAATATTTAGAATTTGTCCGTTGAAGGAAGATGTCCGCTTTTAAGAGGTGTCCGTTAAGGGAAGTTTCACTGTAATATATTTTGGAAAGAGCTCGTCAAACCCTACAATATGGCTGACGGTTTTTTTTGGAAAATTTCGAAAAAAAAATAATAGGTAACTTGGAAAATTTTTTGGAAAAAAGCGCAAAAAAAAAAGAAAACTTAAAAAAATGTTCATAAGAAAAACTCGGAAAATTTTTGAACAAAAAAAACTTAGAAAATTTTTGCATTTTGGTGAAGAAGGTAAATCAAAAACGTGAAAAAGTGTTGGCAAAAAGAGACGATGTTTCCGTATTTTTAAAAACAAAAAGTAATATGATAGAAAAAATAGTTTAGTCATCAAAACAATGAAGCGAGGGGACACTAAAAAATCAAAACAAAACATTGTACGCCCTCCGTTTCTTTTACTCCTCCCGGCATTTTCCGCCGAATCTTTCTAGAAGGATTACGACGAAACTATTCATCGGATTTTGTTATATAAAATATTTTTGGAAACAGCTCGTCAAAGCCTACAAAATGACTGACGGTTTTTTTTGAAAAAATGTTTTAGTCGAAAAATAAAATTTCTATTTTCCAAAGGAAAACTATTTCGGAAAAACTGCTCCCAAGACCGCCTCGGCATTTCCAAAATAAGGAGAACGAGCTTTTGTAAAAAATTTTCCGACGATTTTTAGTGCTCAAATATTGGGGACTAATTTTAGGGGCGAAAGTGCTGCTATCTCTTGTTTTAGAAACAAAATGCTCGGGCGGTATGATCCGCCTTAATAAAGAAAGTTACTTTTTACTATTATTTATTTTTAAATATTTATGAAGTTGTGTAGTGCGTTATTTGATTTTTAAGACAATATGGCCAAAAAAACCAAATTTCAGGCAAAGTGGCTTGACAATCCAGAAAATTGTTGGTTGAGTAAAGTGGACAGCGACGTTAACAGTGCCAAGTGTAATTTGTGTAATACTGTTTTTTCCCTTAGCAACATGGGAACACGAGCACTTACGTCTCATGTAAGTGGGAAAAAGCATAGAGAAGCAGCGAAATCTCGAACTGAAACAACAGTCGATATAAAGAATTTTTTTAAACGCCCAAGACAGAGGCAACGTCACATCAAAAATCAACATCTTCTCAACTAGAATCGACATCTCAACTAGAATCGGCATCTCAACTGGAATCGACATCTCAACTCGAATGGACAATAAATCGACAAGACTGGTCATCTATTCAAAAGGTAGCGTCAACTCCTAGTCAAATAACAAAAAGTCAACTCCATCCTTTTGTAATAAAAAACGATAGTTGTATGTCGTTTTTATCTCAGTAATTCAATATTGATTGGTGTTTTTTCAATTTTTCGCCACCAAATGTTGTTTATGAATGACGCAATGTACAGCGAGCACATCTGGAATTTTATTTTTTAAGTGTGCTATGAAGCCTTTGTGACGTCCTGTCATAGCCGGAGCGCCATCCGTAGCAGCTGATAGAATATTCTTCAACGGAATTTGCTTCTCATCAAAACATTTTTCAAGAGCATTATATATGGTTTCTCCTTTTGCATCCGTACATAAATTTCTAGCAAATAGTAACTCTTGACATATTTTCTCATTTTTAATAAACCTCACGTATGACAACAACAATGCTTCATTGGTTGGTAAAGTGGACTCATCTAACTGGATTGAGAATTTAGAAGTTTTCAGATGATTGCACAATGACTCTTCAATATTTCCAGCCATTTCGTCAATTCGTCTCTGCACGGAACTATTGCTTAAAGGAATTTTTCGGATAATATCTGCAGCTGGTTTATGGAGCACAGTAGTGATTACTTCTTTTATTGCCGGTAAAATTAAATCCTCTCCAATATTATGAGGTTTACCTGTTTGAGCAATTAGCAAGGATATATTGTAGGAAGCTCGGAGTCCGTCGTCGTCTTGCTGGGAAGCCGCTGAAAAAAGATTTGACACGGTTGGCTGAGCTGCATGTTTCTTTTCTAGCTCTTGAAAATTAGCCTTATTTTTGTCTTTTTTATCTGAATGCATTTTATTCAAATGATCTTGAAGCCTTGAGGGTTTCATCGCTTCATTCGAAAATGTTTTTTGACAAAGAAGGCACATAGGCGAAGATGGATTAGTGGGATTTTCAATAAATCCATATTTAATATATTCCGGGCTATACTGCCGTGTGCTTCTATTTTGCTTCCGACATAATTTTGTCTTCAAAAATACCGAAGTAACGAATCGACAGGGTGGCCGCCATTTTTTCATTTTGGAATTCCCTGACTTTTCCCCTGAATTTCCATCACCATCTATAACGTGAGGGAGGGGGGGGGGGGGAATTAAAAAAAATTTCGAAATGAAATAAGTACCTAATTAAAAAACGTTCTAACTAAAACATTCAATATATGTAGATGCGTAAGTAATAAAGGTCAACAAATTAAAAAAAAAACCATGGCCAATAAAAACTCTTTAATTAAAACATTGAATATAATATGTAGGCACGTAATACAGGTAACATCAAAATTGCACGAATCAAAATTTTTAACATTGAAACTTAATAAGAATAAATTGCACTAGGTACCTGTGGAGCAGGAAGCATCTCACTCACCTTACGGGGTCTGCCTCGGCTTCTTTTCACTGGCGTTTTTCCTTCTGGGATGTCCCCTTCTGATGAAGACGGGCGACTGAGTTGAGCATACGGAGAAAGCTTCACTCGCTCTGGTGTCGAATGATCTCCAACTTTCGTTTTGCGGAACTTCAGTGCAGGTGAAACGAAAGGAGACTTCGGTTCGATGGAGACATTAGACAACTCGACGTAACCGATTCAACGTCGGTCACGTAATCGTCTACATCCATTTGGATAGACGATAAGCGTGAAGCAAGATGCTCCATTGCGTCGAGACGAAACTTAATTTTCGACAGATCATAGAAGTTGTAACGCTCATCGTTTAGTAAACATCTAGCTAAATCTGCAACACTTTGGCATTCAAAAAGACGTGCCTTGCCATAAGTTTCATCCCACTTCCGATTCTCATCAACATTGTGAGGATCGAACAAAATAAACTTATCGCCATGGCACCAAAAGATACTGCTTTCGCATTGTAAATAAATACGAACCCCTCATCCGAGCTGCTGTTTTCAAGGCCGACTCGGATTCTAGCCGTCAACTCGTACAGTCTTTCTTGGGTGGTGGAGCCTTTTCCATATTCGTCTTTATCGCCGATGAAATCATGGGAGACCATGTATCCCATTTCTTCATTACCGACCATTTGAATATCGACGATCATAACAGTGTGGTCTCCAGGAGTTTTCACTGATCGGTTCAGATCGTCGGTCGAGAGGTATCGTGCGCTTACATTTGCAGGAAGGCAGCAGTTGTAATATTTGGAACCTGCAATCAAAATATTGTCAATATTATTTGAATCCAGAGCCGAGTTTGGTAATTTCAAATAATACGCGACTGCGACGACTGAATTGGCAAGGCACGTCTGATTATAGCCTCTCTCGTTCCTAAAACACTCGTCGGCCTGGCTCAAGGATCCCCTCGCAACACATTTAATCGCCATCCTGGACTCTGTACCTATAAAAAACAAAAATAGATTGATTATGATTTTGTTTCGTTTGTCAGCCGAGTTTCAATTTGGTTTTTTAGTTTCGTTGGGATTTGCGGCTACCAGAAGAAAAAATTTTTGCGGCTACCAGAAGAAAAAATTTGTACTCGTTACTGCAACATGGTTTTTATTGGCACGACGTTTCGGCTGCGTTTCCAGCCATCATCAGGCAAAAATAATAAATATCTACAGACAATAATAAATATGTTAGGTGTTTCTAATTGGTGCTTTAGTTAGTACCTACGTGAAAATAAATGATTATCAACGAATCTGGTGACTAATAAAAAATATTTTTATATTATAAAAAAAGGGGGGCGGAATAAAATCTTTTTAAAAAAAATAAATATAAAATTTAAAAACAACAATAACTCGATTATATAATTAAAACTACTTGTTTTTAAAAAACGAAATAACAGGGGATAAGTAAATAAAACTTAAGGCCAATGTCCACACCAAGTGTGCGAGTGAGATGGAAGATGCCAAAAGTTTTACAGCTTTATTCCGGAACCAGTGGACCGATTTTGCTCAAACAATTTTTTTATCATTTTATAGAAAAACTAAGGGAGCTCTAGAGGCATATTTTTAAAAAAATCTCAAATTTAAATTTTAAAGTTTTTAAAACTTTAAAATAAATTTATTCAAAAAGTGAGCTACAGGAACAAAAATACATCCAATTTAATGATGTATTGCTAAAAAGAAAAAATTCAATAACTCTAACGGTTTTGTCGTAAAGTGAAAATCAAAAAAATTGAGCCTGATGACAAGGGAATTCACTGCTCGTTGCGATCAAGAGAATTTCCCCCGACTCAAGTGACCTTGAGAGCTCATAGCTATTTCTCATGATATTGAACTAAGTAATTATTATTTTTTATTATTATTATTATACATATATCCGTATATATACATATACTATACTTTTAATAGATATCTGTACCTGCAGTAAAAATTCAAAGGCGGGGCGTTCCGCCCTGCCAAACATTAGTTATAAAAAGTGCTTATCTCCGGTTTTAGTGTTATTTTAGTGTTTATGTTTCTATAAAATAAAAATTTTAATTAGATTTCAATTTCTTCCCTTCACGAAGAACCGCGAAAACATTGTTTACAAAATGATAAAATCTTTACATAAATCAAACAATACCCACAACCGGCAACCCCAGTGTTTGTTTACGAACTGTTGTTTTCTACCGTGTCGAGTGTTTTTCCACTTTTTCTTTTTGGTTTTACTTTTTTACTGGAAAAATGGACAGAATATCCACAAAAGGAAAAGAGAAGAAAACCTACTACTCCATCGGCAAAATTGGTGTATAGATTGTTATACGGAAAAGGCTTCACCTCAGTTCCAACCAAATATGGCAAGGAAAATGAGGTGAACGCCATTAATCTTTTGCCGGAACTTGTCGATCCGCGACAATGTCGTTCCATGCACTGAGAGTACGTCTCGAAAATTTGAGTGAATTTATTAATAAATAGAGATAATAAAAAAAACATTTTTTTCCCCTCCAAAATACCTACATTCATGTTACCTACCAAATTTTCTTTCAGCTTGTGTTTCAGTAATATGAAGGAATCTATATTCGTCGATAAAGCGGACAGTTGGCTCAAGAAAGATCAGAAGGTTGTTTTGCAAAGTTAGGAAAAAATTAAAGATCTATGTAGGAGGGGAATGCATAAAGGAGGAGAATCTATAAAGGAGGGGAATGTACAAAGGATGGGAACTATAAAGAGGGAAATTATACTTTTTTTGAAAATTTTTAGTCCAAATTTTTTTGGTTTTGGTTTTAGTGCTTAAAAAAATTTTTTTTATAATGACCGGTCAGCCATTGAAAGGACATAACTTTTTTTTGAAAATTTTTAGTCCAAATTTTTTTTGGTTTTGGTTTTAGTGCTTAAAAAAATTTTTTTATAATGACCGGTCAGCCATTGAAAGGACATAACCTTTGGTTTTAGTGCTTAAAAAAATTTTTTTTATAATGACCGGTCAGCCATTGAAAGGACAACCCCTGCCCGGTGGACTTTTTTTTTTAAATTTCAAAGTGAAAATCAGAAGGTTGCTTTTGCAAAGATAAAATAAAAGAAGAAAAATTAGAAATAAATGTGTTGAATGAATAGTTTCAGAACGGGCGAGGAGGGGATAAGGGGTCGTAAGAGTCTTGACTCATCACTTTGGAAACACGAAGGGCGCGGCGCTTCTTTTGAAGTAGACCAAATTTTGAAGTAGACCAAATTTTGAACATTTTGAGTTTCCGCGGAAATTTATGGATCAATTTTCGTTTTTAGGGCGTCAAAATTCTTTAAATAAATAGAGGAATGTGTCCTGTACCCGTTTTTCCAATTTTTTTGAATATTACAAAAATAGAAAATTTAAAATTTCCACGGAAAATTTTTTGGAAATTTGTCTGGATAGCTCCCTAAGTTTATCTAAATAAAGAAGATCTGCGTTAGAAAATTTCAAAAAAAATTAATAGCCTAAGAGAAAATCCAGGAATATTTTCAGCGCCATCTATTGTCTCAGAAACACAACTTTTGGAGTGGACATTGGCCTTAAAGGAAATTTTAAAAAACTATAAAACATTGAAAGTAATAAATTAATATGAACAGCATGGTCAATGTTTTGATTTCGAGAGAGGTTCCCTCAGGTGATAAGTTTACCAATTAACTAAAGAGCATAGAGTAAAATATTAGGATAACCCGGCGGTCTCAGTGTTGTCGACGATTTCTGGTTGACGTGTTTCCCGCCTAATTTTAATTTTGTTATAATATCCGAATAACATTTGCCAATAATATCTTTGTCGTCTTTGTAATTGAGAGCATTGTCATGAAGATTAATCATGATCGATTCCATCAACTTTCGTCTGCGACTGTTACTTTCATTGGCAACCACCTTCACGTCCTCATTAGCCGCCCGATGTTGATGTTCCAGGACATGTTTGCTCAGTGCTGTAGCTTCTTTATTCTCATTCCTTACGTTCCCCTTATGTTGTAACATTCTGTTGTGGATCTTTTGTTTGGTTTCTCCCAGATATACAGAATTACATTCGCACGTAATGCTGTAAAGGACGTTAGATCTGTCTTTCAGGGGTACAGGGTCTTTTAGTTTAGTAAAAAACATACTGTAAACGTTATTTGTCGTTTTTAAGCCCAACGATACAGTTACCAAGTCAATCCCCTTAAAGATTTTAGCCAGTCTAGGTGTTAATGATGGGATATATGTGAATGGAAAATAAGATACCACATTCGCCATTGTTGCAGCTGTTGGGTTCGGAGTTGCGTTTATCAAATTCCCGCTCAATCTTACGTTTAATTTCTGGTATTCATTCATAGCTAGAACAGGCGGATATTTCTTCCAGGGCCTTTAAACAATTCCGCACCACCGAGGTGTTTTCGGGGGCAGATAGTGCTTTAGTGCGGCCCTGGCTATCGGAGCAGATTGCTATTTTCTTGTTTTTTAAGCCCAATCTGCGTATTTCCTTAGCGCAGTGTTCAATTTGTGCTATTGTTTCCGCCAGGAAGACGGTGGCATACCGTCCCAGGCAGATAGTCATTTCAGCATGATGCTTTGGTCCGTACACCCGGCCCCAGTGCCAGATGGCATTTTGGAGCCATCGGTGTACCAGATAGAGTGAGCGTTTATGGGGCGGTTTGCCCTCCACTCCTCCCTGTCCGGGATTATCACTTTGAATTTATTATCAAAGTGATACTCCTTGACAGCATAGTCCGAGGGCATCCCCAGTATGGGATCGGACCTTATGGCGTCGCGGAGTTTCTGTTGTTTCAGCTCATGTCTCGAAATGATCGGGGGTTGACCCTGCATGAGCCTTACAACTGCAGCTTTTGCTGTTTCTTCGAGAAATAAGTGGAGATGACCGATATACCTAACTTTGTTTTTCTTGTAATTTATCACAAAAAAAATAATATTAGAAATTGATTTTTCTCGAAGAAAAGCACAAAATAGTAGACAATTACCTATAGTGAAACGATGAAGGCAAGTTGGAATTTCGGAGGGGCCACCTTGACATGGCCAATACTTTAACTTAGTTTTTCTTGTAAATTAAAACATTTTCTTTAATTTAACAATAATAATATTATTTATTAAATATTTCATTTTTCTCGAAAAAAAGCACACAAATTGACA
This sequence comes from Orius insidiosus, assembly GCA_014119065.1. Classification (NCBI taxonomy): domain Eukaryota; kingdom Metazoa; phylum Arthropoda; class Insecta; order Hemiptera; family Anthocoridae; genus Orius; species Orius insidiosus. Next base: position 17,500 of record JACGAQ010001522.1, read on the forward strand.
ATTATATTCAAGTCTCCATCGAAAAAGTCTCCATAAAAATTGCGATCTCGTATTATTACGAAAAAAAAAAAGTTCAACACGTAAAATTAAATCCAAAAATTCTAAAAATATTGAACAAATCTAATATTTAATAATAACTTCAATACTTAGATAGATAAAATGGCTTAAGCCTTTTTTTCGTCCTCCATTATGACTTTTTATTTCATTCCACTTGAGAAGTTGCGAAACAAAACCAGAAAAAGGGGAAAATTTTAATACCAAATAATTCTAATTCATACATAGTTATATATTATATATTACATTTATTATAAAAGTACATATTTTAAATTTTTTTTTTTTTTTTTTTTTTTCGAGAGCCTCATTCGCTCTCCTCTCCTCTTCTCTCCGTATCATCTGTAATAGAAAAATAAATTAATAAAAAATAAATAGGAAATGAATAATTACTTACTTCCTCTAGAAGTCTAGAAAGAATGGTTATGTCCCTGAGCTCATCAAGGGTTAACCTGCGTATAAGGCTTGAGATGTATACGATTAACGCATTTCGGTAATAAATAAAATTAATTAATAAGCTGAATTTTTTTTAATTTGGACGATGTATGTTGATAATATTTCGAAAAAAAGAAAAAATCCACTTCTAAGGAATGAGTTTTTTTTTCTTTGGCTAAAAATTTTTTAACTTTTTTTCGAAAATTTATTTAAGTACCTATCAGATTATAATAATGGGCTTTTTGCCCAACGGGTGTCCCTCTCGTAAGCGGTGGAGGTATGAAATTTCTCATGAAATAAATTAAATGATACTTTTTTACACAAAAATTTGCAGAAAAAAAAATAAATAAATAAAAAATAAAAAACCTAAGGATTAATTGGTGAAATTTGGTGAAAATCGGACCAACGCAACGGTTCAGCCGGAACGAATTTTTAAAATTTCAAACAAACACATTATCTCCGTAATTTTTTCGAATCCAAAAATCGCCCTCGTTACATTCTCCGAGATAAAATTAAAAATAAAAAAAGGACGAATTAAGATGTTAATTATTGTAATAATTAGATTAAGCTAAGATTACTTACTGGGAGACCTCCTCCGGGGTCAAAAGGTCTCGGCGAGGACCGGGGCGACGTCGACACCGGTCGGATTTTTTTTTATTGTTATAATAATTATTATAACTCATTCTGAAACGAAAAAATTATATGTATTAGGAGACATAAGAGAAAAACCAATAACCTCTTTAAGGAAGTTAAAAAATTTCTTCAACAAAATACTAAAATCTTATCTTCACGGCAGGACGTACTCAGTAAAATATCTTCAAGGTCTCTCTTCGGCTAAGTCTATGAACGCAGGAGTTCCTCAAGGAAGCGTTCTCGGTCCTTTGTTATATCTTGTGTACACCCACGACTTTCCCTCTTCGGAGAATTCGTTAATGGCCCAGCTAGCTGACGACGTAGCGATTGTTAGGAGGGCGGATCAGTTCTCAATAGCCCATAGTGAATTGCAGCGACACCTAAACGATGTAGACGACTGGTGCAGCAAGTGGAGAATCGTATTGAACGCCAACAAATCGGCTGTTGTTCCGTTCACATTAAAAAGAGTGAACTACATGGACCACTTAAAGATTGATGACGTGCCGATTCCGAATAGCCATGTAGTCCGATACTTGGGCGTACATTTAGATTCTAAATTAACGTGGGGTGAACACATAAAATACATAGTTAATAGGATACGTCAAAGAATTCGTCAGCTTCGTCCCCTTCTAGGACCTTCATCACCTTTATCCATCGACACCAAAAAACTCATCTATACGTCATTGATTCGGCCTATCTGGGCATATTCGTGCGAAATTTGGGGTTCCGCCGCCAACTGTCACCTTAATAAAATTCAAGTCACTCAAAATCGGGTTCTTCGCTTAATCACCGGGGCTCAATGGTTTATTCAAAATGACACTCTTCACCGCGACACCGGAATTCCTAAGATTCACGACTTCATCAAATTCGCCTATATAAACCTTAAAAATAGAATGACGGATCATCCGAATCCCCTAATCGCCAACATAGTTAGACAACCTCCACCTCCTCCTCAACATCGACGCTTAAAACGAAAGCTCCCTATGGATCAATCAATTGATGAAATCACTTAAGGAATTAAGTGATATAATGAAAAGTGATCCCATTTCGTTTCTCCCCGTTTGACTTATTTTATTATTATTATTTATTCATCAATGTTTACAGCTAATTCACAGCCAATTAACACAGTCATTATAACACAAATATATACTACTATAAACATTAAACAACATACTCAATTACACAGATATTTTAAAGGGGTGTACATAAAAAAATTTTAAATTAATAAATAAGGGCGCATAAAAAATAAAACTTTGATTCTATGAATAAATAAATAAATAATAAAACTATGAATGAATTAATAAACTTTATGTAACATTATCAAAAAAATGGGTTCGCATTGTGCGCTTTATTGCTGGTAACTTATCGTTAAAGAGGTCAATGACTATATCTTTATCCAGATCATTACACATTTTAAGAATTCTGGAAAAGGATCGGCTTCTGCCATAATCAGTTCGATGGAATGCTAATGAAAACAAAGCGCCATATCGAGTGGAGCGTGGTGGGACATGAAAGGCAATTAACTCCAACAGGTCGCCACATATTATATAATTGTTGATTAATTTCCACAAAAACAAATACTTAAGAATAACATCCTGTGAGAAGAGGACAGGATATTATAGTGAACACGCCACTCAGCTGTAGATTTCGAGTCGTAAGGCCCCTTACGCTCAATATAGGCAAAATACTTAAACGCCAATTTTTGAACCCTATCTAAATCGTTGAAATGATAGTCGTGATGTGGGTACCATACACTACAAGCATAATCCATCACACTTTGAACATACGCAAAGTAAAGGGATCGAACTGTTTGGACGGACCTAAAGTCACTAGTGGATCGCTTTATAAACCCAAGCATTCTATAAGAACGGGAAATGACACTCGAAATATGCTCTTTGAATGTGAGGTCTGCATCGAAAATAACACCCAAGTCACGCACCGACGTCACTCTAGAGAGTGATTGGTCTTCTAAAGAGTAATCGAATGTAATTTGATGTCGTTGACGAGAAAAACTGATGACCATACATTTATTAATTTCGACTTTCAGGCCATTCATTTTACACCACTGAGAAAATTGGGACAGATCTTGAGCAAGACACAGGCAATCGGAGATACTATCAATGCGTTTAAAGATTTTCACATCGTCAGCGAAGGCCAACATATTGGCTGCTGTACAAGATGGGAAGACGTCATTAAAATAGAGTAGAAAAAGCAGGGGGCCAATATGCGAGCCTTGGATCACGCCAGATGTGATAGCAATTCACTAGATAGTACATTCCTAAAGATAACAAATGCCTTTCTATTAGTTAAGTAAGATTCCAGCCATTGAAGAAGCAACCCTGTAATTCCTAAATGTTCCAATTTGAAGAGTAGTCGATTATGATCTACCGAATCGAACGCTTTGGCAAGGTCAGTGTATATAACATCAACCTGGGACCTTTGTTCGACAGCATTAACCAGGAATTCTCTAAAGACAAGCAGGTTAGTGGTCGTAGATTTTCCAAGCACAAAACCGTGTTGCTGATCATTAATAAACTGCCGGAAATGAATGGATAGTTGGTCAGCAATAATGGACTCGAATAGTTTTGGAATACTCGAGATCTTCGATATAGGTCGATAATTATTAACCAAAGATCTATCACCTTTCTTAAAGACTGGGACAATATGACAATCCTTCCACAAGTCAGGAACCGTTCCAGATGCCAGAGATTTTCTGAACAATATAGACAGCGGTTGCATAATATGAATAGCACACTGTTTGAGCACAATAGAGGGTACACTGTCCGGACCAGGAGAACAATTACGATCCAACGCAACTAATTTATCTAAAATAACTGAATCGTCAAGAACACAAGTGGAGATAACATCATCGAATATAACATTGGTAATAGGAGAGAATGGGTGAACCATAGGAGGGCTATAGTTTGCCTGGAATACCTCTCGATATGCATCGGCCACAGCAGAGTCATTGGAAAGAGGAGAATTAAGCGAGTTTTTCATAATACGGGGATACCCATCTTGTTTTTGTTTGGACTTCATGAAGTTCCAGATGTGTTGAACATTGTCACTAATAAGCTCCTCTGAGGACGAAACAAACTTTTTGTAATCAGCCCTTATAGATGCCTTTGATTCGGCTCTTAAGGTAGCAAATTCACTAGAATGGTCTGCACTATTGGACAATTTGTACTTGTGATAAATGCGATTTTTCCTGTTAATCAGGCTAATGGTACCTGGAGAAAACCACGAGGGAAAACGGTTGGAGGTAGGTTGCCTCTTAACAGGGACACATTCATCGAATAGTCGATATAATGTGGAATAAAACAAACTGACGGCCATGTCAAGGTCACATATCTCGAGGAAAGACCAGTCTATCGATGATAGATGATCATTCAATAAAAGGAAATTACATTTATAAAAGTTCCAATGCTTACCTATACAATTCGATCTTAGTAACTTAAGGGGGCAATGAGCGAGCAACGAATATCGATAGCCGGATGAAACTTGTCCACAGGCACAATAGGTAGAGTATCTCGTACAGTCTTGACCTCTGTCAAATTGGAGAATACATAATCCAGAATTCTACCTTGTTCATTATTTAATTATATTTATTTAATTCTCCCTAGTCATTATAATATTTATTTATTAATTTATATTAATTAATTAACTATATTAACTTCTAAATAATTTATTTTACTTAATATTATTATTATGGATAAAAGCAAAGGGTGGCCACTGGGCCTCGCCTTAAATCACGTCACAAGTCAATTAGATTCCTTAGAGAACTACTCTATTTATTGTTAAACTAATTGTAATGTTACAAAACAATAAAATTTTCTATTCTTTAAAAAAAAAAAAAAAAAAAAAAAAAAAAAATACTAAAACCTTATTAAATTTCATGTTATAAAACATTTTTACTCTAAATATTTTATTAATATCAATAAATTCCATAAATTAATGCCGTAAACAATTTTGAGTGATTATTAATAAAGGGAAAATCAATGCCGATCAATTTTTTTCATATAAGGTCACCAGATATTAAAACAAAAATGTAGAAAATGAGGAGCTTACTTACTTTCCAAACGCTGTTCAAACAAATCAAGAATGAATGAGGCGCAGGGGTGGATTTTGGACCAACCCCCACTTGTTGCTTCGAAGAAATTTAACGGGCATTTGGCTTTCGTTCTGAGAAAACTTTGCACGTTTAAATCGATACTGGAAGAGACGATAGCGCAAATTTCCAAAATACGATTAAATTTCCTTAAATAAATAAAATTATATTTAAAAAAAAATGATCGCTAAAACAATTTAAACAAAAATATTGAATGAAACACGGCCAAATTAAAAAAACTACCTACAAACGGTGAAAAATTTCGGAGGGGCCACCTGGATCGGGGGTAGCCCTGCCGAAAACGAATCCCGCGTTTCGTGGGACGGTTACGTGAAGCAGCTGACGAGCAGTTTTTTGTATCGGGAGTATGGTCCAAATGAATGAAACGTCTACGTTTTTACATCAACGCCAAGCTTTCGGCATATATTTTGCCTTCCTCAGGGCTCTACAAAGATAGATATTATAATTATTAGAATTTTTCTTTTTCAATGTTCAAGTCACAGCCAACACTTTCACATATTTATAAACAATTATTCTACTTACAGATATAGATGTCAAACAATATAAAACAACATTCCTTTTTAAAACTTAATTAAAAACTCAGCAATGACAACAATAAAACTATAATAAAAATCAAGGTAAATAGATATCACAGCTTGCGTTTTGAATTCATATATCCACGTTTTTAAAATATAACCAGTAATGAGGATACCCTCATGTCTACCAACCCACTCTTCAGACATTTCCCTAATTGACGGACTTGGCCCGACTCACAATCTACCATATAATAATAAGAATTTTCCTTGCAAAGACTTAATAACAGATATAGAGATGATTGTGAGTGATATACCGAATCAAAAAGAAAAAAATTTGATTAGGGCAGAAGCAGCTACCATAATAAGAAATGGACTGACAAAACTGAACCAAACAAATAGTTCCCCATTAGAAAAATCTATCTTGGAAACACAGCGATTCATACAAAGGAATACAGATTTAGTAATATCTAGAGCTGACAAGGGTAACTCGACTGTAATATACAAAAAAGATCATTACACAACAAAAATGAGGGAACTACTTAGTGATAAAAATACTTATTTACCTGTGAAGTCAGATCCTACTAATAGCATTCAAAATAAATGTAACAAACTAGTCGACTCACTATGTGAGATGAGCCCAAAAATTTATGGCCTACCAAAGGTGCATAAACAATGAACGCCACTTAGACCAATTGTGTCATCAATTAATAGTCCTGGTTTTGCCTTATCTAAGTTTATATCTGACATACTTAAAAATCTTGACCAAGAAAAAGATTATAATGTATTAAATTCGTATAAGTTTAGAGAGTTGGTTGTCAACTATAAAGTTGAGGAGGATGAATTTATCATTTCCCTAGACGTAAAATCATTGTTCACCAGCATACCATTGGGCTTGATCTCGTATATTTTGCTCAGGAGAGAAAACGAAATAAAAATGTTTACTAACATCCCTTGCCATACTGTTCTTGAAATTTTAGAGCTCACCGCGTTCAATGGATATTTCAAGTATGAAGAGAATTTTTATAAACAAGTGGATGGCATGGCTATGGGTGGCACACTATCCCCAATACTATCGGATTTGGTCATGAACGAACTGTTGGACTGGGTAAAACTAAATTACACTTTTGGGATAAAAGTAGTGAAAAAATACGTAGACGACCTATTCTTGATTGTGAAGAAGGTAGGGTAAACGCTGGGGTGGTTGACCCTTTTGTGGTCGTTGTCCCCCTTTATATTTTCGATTCTTGTGGGAAATTTCTAATATTACTGATTGTGTTGGATAGCCTGTCTAAAGCCGGGGAGTATTCCCTTGGAGTGGGGAGAAAAAAAATGCGGTTTGAGTGATTTAGTTCAGTGAAGCTTCGTTAGTTGCCAAGCCAAGGTGAATGACTCTTTTCGTCCTGCCGAATCACTCAAGGTAAGCCCTTCGAACTGTTCGTTTTTTTTATGTACTAACTAGAAGTTTTACTCTTCCTAAAAAGTTTTTATTCGTCCTAGTTAATTATTGGATTATAATCATAAAAATATCAAGTTATACTCATTTTACTTATTTTAAAATTATATTTTTAGGGGGTCAACGACCACATTCATAAATACATCGTTTTTAGTTGTTGACCCGGGGGGTCCACGACTACTTCATGCGTTTGTGGCAGTGGTAGACCCCACGCTTGAGTATTTTGTCAATGCACATTTTTTTTTTTTTTTAACGGTTTTTGTTGTTTTAATTTATTAGTTCTTTGTTTTGTTTTTTTCTAGATGTCCCGTAGGATCTTAAGAAATTACGAGTCCGAAGCCCTTGAGGCTGCCATAGAAGAGGTGCGGAATAACACGTTATCGCGAAAAGCTGCGGCGAAAAAGTATAAAATCCCAAAGTCGACGTTATTGTTCAGATTGAGCGAAAAATTTAAAAAGTCAACGTTTGGACCTGACCCGTTCTTAACGGCAGAAGAAGAAAGCTTATTGGTTGAATGGATTATCATGAGCATGAAGAAAGGTTTTCCGCAAAGAAGACTGGACCTCGCCGAAAGCGCAAAAAAAAATAATCAAACAATCCAAGCGAAAAACGCCTTTTAAAGATGATATGCCGGGTCGTGATTGGATGAAAAGATTCTTAAAACGACACTCTGAGATCGTTAAAAGAACGCCAGAAGCAGTAACAAGCGCTTCGGCTACCGTTTCTAAACGCGACGTCGAGAACTGGTTTAGAAATATTGAAACAAATTTAATGGAGGAATACAAAATCGACATCAAAAACTTTCCGTCCTCTAGAATTTTCAACGCCGATGAATCTGGTTTTCCGTTAAATCCTGAACGTGGCTCCGTCTTGGCTCTTAAAGGATATAAAAATATTTTAGAGGTGGATCGAGGCCCGGCTAAAGATACTACAACTGTATTATTTGCATTTTCAGCAGCAGGGGGAGTTGTTCCACCGACGATAATTTTTCCTTACAAGAAAAACATCCCACTGGAAGTGGGAAAATCTGTTCCCAAGGAGTGGGGGCTGGGTCATAGCGAATCCGGTTAGATGACTGGTAAAGCATTTTATGAGTACATCGCGAACATCTTCCACGTATTTTTGATTCAAAATAGCATCGAAAAGCCAGTAATTTTATTCGTCGATGGGCACAAAAGCCATATGACACTTCATCTGTCGAAGCTCTGCGAAGACCTAGGAATCATTCTCATCGCGTTTTACCCAAATGCAACGCGAATTCTGCAGCCAGCGGACGTGGCTGCGTTCAGGCCGTTAAAAGCCGGATATAAGGCCGTAGTTTCTGAATACCTTAGCGCTTACCCCGGATCAAAAATTTCCAAGCCTCTAGTAGCGCCTCTTCTTGATAAGGCAATAAAGAGATATTTAAAACCGGAAACCCTAATAAATGGTTTTAGGGCGACCGGTCTCTCTCCGTGGAACATGAAAAATATCGACTTCTCACGATTTTTGGGGGAAAATCACGACACTCCAATCCAATCTACTTCGAATGATGCTAATATTGTGATCATGGATGAACCACATCCGAATTCGATTATCACTTACGAGCTTTCAGAAGGATTGTTGGCTTCGAAATAATTGACAAGCTTCGGCGACAACCATTCGCAGCCACAGCAGGTGAAAGCGATCGTAATATAATAAAGTCGATTTTCGACGAGTTTATTTCAAGTTCGCTTTCTTCTGAGAACATTGACGTCCAGGGCATTAATTCGGATTCCAAGGTTCTTGAAAATTTTAATTATGATGAACTTTCATTTCAACGACTATTAGACGATTGTGAATTAGAGAATCTTCTTCAATTTTTGTGTGTCTCTCTACTGGATTTTGGTTTTTATTTAAATAAACTTTAAAAAAATTTTTTCTTTTTTAATTTTTATTGACGGGACCGGTTTCGAAATCTTATGCGATTTCATCTTCAGCCTAAAACAAATTGAACGACATTTTCATTATAGACGAATTACAGAAGAATGTTATGAAAAATTTACCTGTAACTTGAAAATTAGAGTATTAAAATGAAAAAATTTAACAAATTAAGAAACGTGGTTCTTGTAGGAAATACATTTTAAAAAGATAACAAGCTTGGAAACCTTCTTGGTTTTTTGAAAAAATTATTATTAAGATAGAGGCTCCGTTCCTATTCTTTTTTTGGTTGATGCTATTTTTTCTTCTATTTTTTTTATGGTTGATGGATTAATAGCACAAGTTGTTTTTTTTTTTTTTTTTTTTTTTTAAGGTACATGTTTCGGCCACATGTTCGTAGCCCTCTTCAGCCTTATTATCTACAACAATTAACATTTTTATGAGTTTTAGTAATTAACAAACAAAACAAAAAAAAAAAAATTTAAAAAACTTACAGGAATTATTATAGTATTTATTTATTTTATTAATTTTGTTCTTTTTCTTCTTCTTTTTTGTCATTCTCCTTTTTTTTTTTATTAACAATAAATTTTAAAAAAAGAACTTTTAGAGTGTTCTCTGAGGAACGTATAAATTTTTAAAACAATAACAATGAAAAGGCTCTGCTGACTAGATCTATTTTCGTTTTATTTTTATGGATTAAAGCGATGTTTATAATAATTTAGTGTATCACAGATAGGTTAAAATTAAAATTATAAAATTATAAATTATTAAAATAACGAAGGAAATGACTAGGAATGTTTTTTTACGAATAAAATTATAACATTTATGTTTGTCTAAAAACCACACCGGGAAAAAAAATAAAAAAACAACTTGTGCTATTAATCCATCAACCATAAAAAAAAAAAAAAAAAAAAAAAAAAAAAAAAAAAAAAAAAATAGAGGCTCCGTTTTCGTTTCGGGTTCATCGGTTCGAGTGCGTGACGCGATCTTGTTGCTGACGTAATATGTGGGGAACGATAGTGTACTTTAACGGTTCTATATTATTTAGACATAATAAATTGTCTGGATTGTTGCTTACTTATATAGTTCATCTCACATAGTGAGTCGACTAGTTTGTTACATTTATTTGAATGCTATTAGTAGGATCTGACTTCACAGGTAAATAAGTATTTTTATCACTAAGTAGTTCCCTCATTTTTGTGTGTAATGATCTTTTTGTATATTACAGTCGAGTTACCTTTGTCAGCTCTAGATATTACTACATCTGTATTCCTTTGTATGAATCGCTGTGTTTCCAAGATAGATTTTTCTAATGGGGAACTATTTGTTTGGTTCAGTTTTGTCAGTCCATTTCTTATTATGGTAGCTGCTTCTGCCCTAATCAAATTTTTTTCTTTTTGATTCGGTATATCACTCACAATCATCTCTATATCTGTTATTAAGTCTTTGCAAGGAAAATTCTTATTATTATATGGTAGATTGTGAGTCGGGCCAAGTCCGTCAATTAGGGAAATGTCTGAAGAGTGGGTTGGTAGACATGAGGGTATCCTCATTACTGGTTATATTTTAAAAACGTGGATATATGAATTCAAAACGCAAGCTGTGATATGACTATTTACCTTGATTTTTATTATAGTTTTATTGTTGTCATTGCTGAGTTTTTAATTAAGTTTTAAAAAGGAATGTTGTTTTATATTGTTTGACATCTATATCTGTAAGTAGAATAATTGTTTATAAATATGTGAAAGTGTTGGCTGTGACTTGAACATTGAAAAAGAAAAATTCTAATAATTATAATATCTATCTTTGTAGAGCCCTGAGGAAGGCAAAATATATGCCGAAAGCTTGGCGTTGATGTAAAAACGTAGACGTTTCATTCATTTGGACCATACTCCCGATACAAAAAACTGCTCATCTGTAAATTAACTGGTCGATCTTCATCATAAAGTATCTGAAGCAGCTGACGTTCTAAGAATCTTTCCCCCCAACCATTGCCGGTCAAGAAATTCCTTAACTTCTTTGGTAATACAAATGTATATATTAGGTACATTTACCATGAAATTTAAAATCGGAAAATTCTGATGTTATCGTTTTATCGTTCGATTCCGATTTTAAAATACTGAAACAGTTGATGAGAAAGATTTTTAAATTTGCTAAATATCAGAAAAAAATAAAGAATGAGAAAATAATAAACATAAAACACATACATAAAAAGATGGGCGGAGACGCTCACAGTACGAGCAATGTGGGCAATCAAAGATTGAATCCTACTTTCCTTTTATTAAGCAAACCCTCTTCCTTCCTCCTAATCTCATTTCTTGAGTTCTTAGTGCAAATTTTAAGGATTTTTTTAAATTACCAAAAATGGCGGAGATTTCGGTACATCTTGAAAAGTAGGTACGGTGGTTAATCCAGAAGCGTAATATCAAAGGAACTTCATATAAACAAAATTATTAACACTTAAAACTATTTTAAATTAAATAGTTTATTCTATTTTATTTTAAATTACATTCATGGAACCCGAAGGGTCAGCTGGATGAGGTGGCGTCGAAGGGTCAGCTGGATGAGGTGGCCTCGAAGGGTCAGCTGGATGAGGTGGCCTCGAAGGGTCAGCTGGATGAGGTGGCCTCGAAGGGTCAGCTGGATGAGGTGGCCTCCCTTCCTGCAACAATTTTTTTGATTTTAAAAAAGTAAGAAAGTTAATTAAAAATTCTGACCACTCAACAAATTAAATTGAATGACTCTAGTTTCTTCTTAATTATTGACGGTTGCGGCCAGTTCAAGAAAACAAAAGCGTTTTAAAAATTATCGCCACCGACGTTTCTGACTGACTACATAAAAAAATATTGTACTTACAACACTACGTAAAATGAGTTGGATGGCTTTCTCAATGGCCCTTTCATTTGCCCCTTCTAATAAGGCAAGAAATTTTTTTCAATTCGTGGTTTCCTAAAACGATATTTATAAGTGATTTCAAAAAGTGCTGCTTTAAACCAAACTTACGCGTTCCAAAATCCTGCACACTTCGACAACATTCACTTTCCGATGCCTTTTCATGAGTTGAAGCAAATATCGTTTGCTCGTACTTGATTCTCTATAAGCACAAGTAGTTATGAATGAATTTAATAGGCTTACGATTTGGGCAATTACAATGTTACATCACTCTGCAACACTAACTTTATATCAACGGCTAGCTGACAATACCTTTTATCTGCACAAGAGAAAATTTGACCGCAGAAAAAATGTAATTACGTGGAGCTGGCCAGGATAGGAAATTAAAGATGAGGAAATTTATCATTTTGTTTTTTTGCCAAAACCATATATACTGAGTGTGGGAAATTAAGACGATTGTGTTGGCAGAACTGAATAAGTATGGCGGATGAGAATAGTTGGTGTTGAGGGAAGAGAGAGTGCCGTGTGAGAGATAAGTGTGGATATTTTTGTGAAGAATCTGAGAAGCGAATTGAAAGAATTGTAAGACTTGAGTTCGGTGAATAAAATAGAAGAAAGCGAAGAGTAAAGTTGGAATTTATTTGTGTAAAAATAAATTAAATAAACTAAACAAATATCATTGTAATTTCTTTTCCTCTTTTAACCTCACTATAAGATTGGATCCTATACTGAGGAAATTTATTGTAGGAGGGAGGGGGGTGAAAATAATTTTTTTAAGAATCAAGGTAGAAATAAAGAAAAGGGAAAAAAAAATAATATTGTGATTATGATTGTCTTTATGTTGTGGGATCCCCCTAAAAGACAAACAAAATTAAATTTTGATGGTCGATCGAAAAATACTTAAAATATTGTGATCAGTTTAGATCCATAATCAATTCAATTCAATCAATTCCACCAAGACTCCACTCTAATGCTACAGGGCCTGGAAGACCTTTTCTCAAAACCCCGACATGGAGGGTAAAATTATTCAAACAGGGTGGCCGCCAATTTTTCATTTTGGAATTCCCTGACTTTTTCCATCCCCATCTATCACGTGGGGGGGGGGGGGTAAATAAAAAATTTCGAAACTAAATAAGTACCGAATTGAAAAACTTGTTAACTAAACATTCAATATAGATATGTAAGTAATACAGGTCAACGTACTGGTTGGTTTGAAGAGCTTCCAACGAAAACTTCCTTAAAGAGAAGTATTATATAGGAGGGGGAAGTATAACGGAATGGGAAGTATATGGGAGGGGAAGTATAACGGAGGGGGAAGTTTAAGTGAGGGGTAGTATAACACATAAAATAATGAAACATCTGATTTAAATTAAGAGAGTCAGTTGAAAGAATAAAATGTGTTAAAGAAACACAATTTTTTTAACATTTATAACAATAAAATAAATAAAATAAATTGTTTTAAGTTTTTTTTTCATGACATGATTGAAAATAATTTTTCTCACATGGTGAGGCGAGTAGAGACTTGACTAGACTAATAAATTATAAAATAAGGGTTGGCGAAGAAAACAAGGGTCTTGGTTGAGGGGTGAAGGTGGGGTGTACAGAATTCCTTCTCGATTTCCGCTTTGAAGTAAACAAGGGTCCATCACGGGATGCACGCCGGACCTTGGACTCCGGGCGGTTCAGTACTCAAAGGAGGGGGATTATTTTAAGTAAATAACATATTTAAACGTACTCTCGCGGTGAATTTTTTTTTCCGTTTACAGAAAATCAGAAATAAAAATTTCCCTGACTTTTGTTTAAAAAAACGAAATTCCCTGACTTTTCCCGTCACTTAAAATTCCCTGACTTTCCCGGTTTTCCCGGTCGGCGGCCACCCTGTCAAAGCTTGTCTTGGATAGTGTTAAACGGCGAAAAGCAGATTATATTGGATTATAATATATGAGGGGCTACTGTCGGTCAACAATTAAAGCGAAATTAGACGTCTGAGTACATCGTGGATTGATAAGACTTACCAGATAGGTTAAAAATTTAATTTTTCTAGAAAATTGTCAAATAGTTGGTATTGCCAACTCACCAACGATAGTTACACAACCAAAATGGCAAACGTGATGTTTTCACCAAATAAACTTGCAAAAATTCAAAATACTTAATACATAAGTATAATAATATCATACTTTGATCGTCTTGAGGTCGTTCTCGGTTTCATGTTCACGCCGGACCAGAGTGTTTACGAATGATTGGATGGTTGGAGACGACGGTTTGGTTAGGGACACGAACGATACCTCGATACTATCGAAGTATCGATACCGAAACCGTTTGGTAGACACGTGCCGAGCTGCCGACGGTGGCTCTCTCCTTCATGGAGAGTGGTTAGGGAAACTACTAAATAATTTACGTTGTGCGTCCTGTGCGACGCAAATATTTGCAGATGTGGACAAAGCTTAAGCGAAAAATAATTATGAGGGGGTATTTTATAGCTAAAATGTTTGACAGGTGATGATTTATTTTCCATCGTTTTAAAATGTAAACAAACCTCCCCTACATAATTTTGATTCTCCCTCATTGCTCAGTTGAAATCTGACTGCGAACAAGCTCGTTCAGTTTTTTCAACGTTGAAAAAAGTGCTTTCTTTTAATTTTTTGTTTTTTGTTTTTGGAAAATGAACGTTAAAAGGCGATAAGACAGTTGCAGAGAAAACTGTTGCAGAGAAAACTGTTGCAGAGAAATTGGAGATCCTTAAGAAGTGCGATTCACTTTCGTCTACTGGGATCAGCCAACGTAGCGCCGCGGCGAAATTGGAGGTGTCGAAACCACTCCTAAATAAAATTTTAAAAAATAGAGACAAACTTAAAAATTTATCCATCTGAAAATCGATGCCGAAAACGAATGAGAAGAGGGAAAGAAGAAGACGTTGGACAGGCGTTGAAGCAATGGTTTTTAAAAGTGCGAGAAAAGGACGAGCGCGTCAACGGACCATTAATGCGACAGAAAGTTGAAGAATTGGCGGTAAAGATCGGAAAAACCGATTTCAAGGCGACGGAAGGGTGGTTCCATAGGTGGAAAAAACACAGGCGGAGGCTGACCATGAAGCCCAAGACCTTGGGGAAAGTGGGGAAAGTGGGGAAAGGAGGCAAAGCTAGCGCTGTTTAGTGGTGTAAGCTCCAACTAAAAACTCCTGGACAGAAATTCTTCAGAGGTTTCATATGGGTGGTCACATTCGCGTCCATACCGGCGAGAAGCCCTTCCAGTGTCACTTGTGCCCGAAGAAGTTTGCCAATAACAGTACTCTAGGCAGACATATTAAAATCCAAATGGGGAAAAACACCACGAATGTCTTATTTGTAAAAAAAAGTTTGTTGATTAGAGTGCACTAAAGAGACATGAGAAAATCCACACCGGAGATAGGCCCTACGAATGCATTGACCTTCGGGCGGCCTCTCGGATTCGGTCTGCGGTAGTGCTGCAGTTGATCTGCAAGGAGAATCCGAAAATCCTTTAGCGGCATGGACTTACTACTTTAGCCACATCGTCGTCTTCATCACTGGCGATTTCGTTTTCATTCTTCTTGGCGCTTTCAAAATCGCGCCGATAAAGAAGCCAGGCATTGTTCACGCACAAGTCGATGAGTTGGTAAAAAATAGCACATATACCACTTGCGTGACTTCTGTTTCGTTCGGTAAAACGATACAAGCTGTCCCACAAATCGACGCCGCCCATGAACCCGTTGTACGTATGTTCTAATTATTTCAGGGCAGTCGACGCTTATCATTTTTTTTTTTTTTTTTTTTTGCTGCTATGTACGACCATCGCATTACTTTCTTCATAGGCCCCGAGTCGCAAAAGGTGCTGACCACGTGCACTGGCTTATTATCCAGCCACTTCACAGCAACCAACTGTTTCTCGTTGTTGACCAGAACATCAACCGCTCCTCTTCCTTCTTTCTTCATCATCTTGTCTTCTTTGAAGCAGAGCCCGGGGAAATGATCGATTCGAATGGTACCCAACGAAAGAATGCCGTACTCTTTTCGGAGGTATGACATGAGGTGAGGATTAGAGTAATAATTATCGAAGAACACGAACTTCAGTGCAGAGTCGTGGATGGTCTTGATGAGCGCAAGCACGGACTTCGAAGATACTCCAAATTCTTGTTCGATTGGAGGAGAATTCAATTGACGAAATGGTGGATTCCCCCGAATACAAAACAAAATCGTATAATATGATGCCCGAGATGCCAGAGCGGACGAACATCTTCAAACCTCATCTCACAGGCTTGTCCTTCATAAACTGGCGTTTAGAACCTGCTCTGGTGCCCTTATATGGTATCATCATCTCATCCACGCTGTATTTGGTTTCTCCGGGTATGCTCCGGATGTTGCGGAGCACAATGTCGACGAAGGGACGAATTTTGAAATAGGGGTCTGGTGAAGGTACCTAGCTGACTGTTGTAGTTAAAATGCAATATTTTTTTTTTTATATTCTTGTACTTATTTTTTGGTAAAACACCGGCAACTGGTTCGAAACGTAAGGCTGAAGACCAAGGGTCGTCGATGGATGGAAATTGTACTATTCCGGTGAGCATCTCGACGGCGATAAAATCGAGAAGATCAGTTCTTGTCAGTACAGGCGCGCTTCCAATTTTGTTGGAATTTTGCTCTTGTACCGCATAAAGGTTCGATTGATACACGATGAGGTCGTCAGAAAAAAGTTGGGAAAAGTATTCTATAGGCTCTAAAACTTTGCCACTTGACTGGGGCTCGATTTCGGGCGGAGAAACGCAGTGCCTGAATGGTACATCTCGATGCCACTGGTAAACAATCTTTTTCTTTTTTGGCTTTGATTTTGTTTTCCTCGAGACCGGTTTTAATATTTTTTTCGATGTCTTTTTTTGTGGCCTTTTTCTTGCCTGGATGATCAGCAAGCAGAGGGTAGCTCACCGCGACATCTTCGACGGATGGATCTTGAATCGGATCAATGGTCATACAAGAATATAGAAAAGTAGGATCAACGTCTTCGTTCCCGTTCACATCGACGGCCATGCCCTCATCTTCGAAAGTTGCATCGACTTCAATTGCGTTCTGATCTAGATCTTCAAAATTGAAATCAAGGACTTCATTAATTATGATATTATTTTCATCTTCCAACACCATATCGTCCTCTTTTAAACGCTCAAAAAACTTTTCGACTTCTTCATTTAGAGTTGCCTCATGAACCTCGTCTTCGCTCTCATGATCCGACGGAATGTTGCATTTCGGCAAAAGCGCTAAGATTTTTCGGCCTCTAGAAAAATTGCCCTGCGAAAGAAGGAACGAAATTTAAAAGAAAGAAAAAAAAATTTATAATTCTCGCCCAAATTTCGTCCATAAATTATAAAATTATTTTTTCAAGTTGTTTAGAAGTAGGTAAAAGAATCGCCTAAATTTTGTACAACAATGAATTTTTTTGGTCTCAGATAATTTCAAGTGGTATAATATATAAGTTTTTGAGCTGCTGTCGAGGGTAAACGGAAAATTTTTGAAGCGAGGGTCTAAAAAAGTGCACAAGCCTAATGTGCCGCTTTGCTCAATCGCTCCAAAGCGGTCAACATTTTTAATCTCTTTTATTGAAAGTTCAACCAATTTTTTTATGTTTTAATCAAAATAAACGTACTCAGGGTCTTTTAAAAACGTTCCAGAATGGAATGTAATCCGTTGATCATTACTGTAAGGCTCGACGCTGAAGGGAACTTTGCCACTTAAATTTTTGGTTAGAGCTTCGAAGGGTTCTAAGAATGTGCACAGTTGTTTTGCCATTTTCCAGTCGTCTGGCGTCAGTACAGGAAGATTGTGGTCAAGCAAAGCAATTGTTGTTTTTATGTAAATTGCAAGTTCGACAAATCTTTGAATCATGAAAAAAGTTGAGTTCCATCGAGTGGCCACTGAGAGAATGAATTTTTTTGGATTATTGATTCGATGGGAGGTTTGGCATTCGTTTAGTTTTTGAGTCGATTTAGCGCTTTTTCGAAAATGTGAAACTATTATTTTAATTTTGTCTATTAAATCAATTATGAAAGAATTACTATTTAAAACTGAAAAAAAAAACAATCAAGTTCAACTTATGGGCAGAACACCCATAATGATTATATTTTAAAATGTCTTTAATCGCTCGCGTTATGTTCGCTGCGTTGTCAGAAATAAACATTATTATTTTTTCTTTAATGTCCCAAAATTCGACAATTTTTCCGATTTCATTGGCCAAATTTTCGCAGGCGTGGCTCCAGTTCATGACAGCGCAACTCAATAAAACATATTTTTAGGCTCCCTCTTCAACGTAATGCGCTGTTACCGCTAAATAGGACTCGAAATTAATCGAAGTCCAACAATCAGTCGTTAGAGTTAATTTTCTTACTTTCTGTATTTTTTTTTTCGTCTCTGTTAAACATTGCTCGTAAAGCGCTGGAACCATGGTTTTAGAAATTTTTCGCCGGGACGGTTAACTATATGACGGATTTACAGTGTGGACAAACTCTTTAAAGCCTTCATCACACACTAAGCTGAAGGGTTGATAGTCTCGATAAAACAATTTCAACAGTTTGCTGTCTAATTCCATTTGTGTTTTTGGAGAAATTTTTGAACGAACAAACGAGGACAGTTTTGTTTGAGAACGAGAAGACGTAGCTTGAACCAAGGGTTTGGTCGAGGAGGTATTCGTAGAAGTCGCCGGCGAAGACGAAGAAAACGAAGTTGACGTTGAAGGTTGAACTGGGGTCAGGTCACCATCGTCATCCTCACTTTCTGTACTTCTTTTTTTATCAAGGTGGGCAGAGCCCAATTCCACAGTAGGGTGGTGACGTTTAATGTGCTTCGTCAGATTCGATGTCGTGCTTTTGTAAGCTACTTTCGACGAGTACATCTTGCACTTCGCCAGATCGTTTTTTTCGTCGAAGTACGCCCATAGACTGCTTCGCCTAGCTCGTTTCATGACGAATTTGTTGAAAAAACAAAACAAGGCAGGAAAAAGATAAGCAAAAACAGAAACTTAACAACACTCTTAAGTAACAGAACTCAGAATTCCGAACGCGCGAACAAAAAACAACGACAGACGAGAAATAGAAAACTAATTGCTAATGGTAAATGAGAGCTCAACACGTAAGGACTAAGGTTGGGGCACTATAACAGACGACTAGAAGGTTTTGTCGGTAAGAAAAAGTGTGGGAAAACTTATTTTCCCGCGTGAAAGTCCGTTTCCGTTACTTTGACAATTGACGGGGTTGTCTTGGCCCTTGGGAGTTAAAAACGCTCAAAATAGTGTATATTTTTATTTATAACGTTATAATTGTATTAAATAAAATAATTATAAATAAATAAGTAAGTAACTATTAATGCATCATTTGCTTCAATCGATTGTTGAGTATCGATAGATGACCTGACGATAAGTTATACCCGCTCCAATGGTTCAGGTTGATTTTTGTCTAACTTAAAAGAATTTTTTTAAACATCCCAAAACATATCTATAACATAGTTATGGTCATAAATATTTTATTAAAAGATTTATGTTAGGATCCAACTCGGAAGTTACGTTTTCTCAACCGTGGATCAAAACGTTCTATCGATACTCGTAGTCGGACCATCGATGAGTCGGACTCGGGCGACTCGGCTCTAGAAGTCTAGAGCCATTAGTTTGTCTGTTTGTCATGGACTCATAGAACCGTATCCCCGATCCAGTTCCATTGGAGCCTTAATAGATTTGTGATGGAGCCGTTAAGAGATTCGTAATGGAGCCGTTCCAAACCGTTCCGAGTACGTATTACGTTCCATGGAACGGCTCCGCCGTATTCGTTACATCCCTGTCAGTCTGTTCCCCACGAAGGACTATTACTTTTCAGTTCAGTTATTTACAAACGTCTTAAAATGGATAGAAAAAAATATTGTGTAAAAACACTATAGTGAATGCGCCAGAATAATTATTTATGTTTCTAATTATTATGTTATTTTCCGAGTTGTCCTTCGCTAAGAAAGAAATGGTTTGTGGCCATGAGGAGAGACATGCGATGGCATCACATGATAACCTCGTATCTCGAAAAAACCAAATTTTACAGGAGGGACAAAAAACAGATAGTAGGGGTATTCATGATCTTATGTTAAGTCTGTTAAGTCTGTTAAGTCTGTTAAAATCGAGAAAAATTTCACTCCAAAAACGTTCGATTTAACATGTCGATCTACGGGACCCTGAGGTCTGTTAACTATGTTAGCGAAATCGAGAAACTTGGGTAACCTGGACGGGAAGGTTAAAGCTTCTTGTTTACGTTTTTGTTGTCGAGTGTTTTTGTGTGTTCAGAAACAGGCAATTTTACTTCTTTTTACTTCTTTTGGTTCTTCTTGTACCGGCAAACGAACATAAAATATAAAACATAAAAATAACATAACACAAAATGTAAACAACGTTATGGTTTCTCGTGTTACATATGTCTCAGGTTATTTATTATGATCTTACTTACTAATAATGCCGTATGGCGCGCTACAGTATTTTATTCGATTCGACCGATTTAGCAAGGGTCGTTCACGATGTTTCGAAATTCGATTTTAACAACTAACATTTAACATAAGATCGTGAATACCCCTAGTAAGTCACAAAATGCAGATGGGCATTTCTTTAAGCCACTATAGTTCCAGTTCGAGGTCTTGATTTCAAAACTTTAGCCTATAATAGCAAAATCTATTTATAATATTTGTATCCACCAGTTACGAGGTTATCATTTTAAAAAAACATAGAGATATCAGGTTATCACACCAATTCAGCGATGCTTGGATACATACTTAAGTACCTAATTTTAGGAATATTAATGAACCCCGAAAATTGTAATTTCTGCATTTTGCTTATTCCTAAGGTTTAGGTAATTTAAACGTAAAAATCCTCATCCAGCCATAGTACCTACCTTAGAGGAGATAAAAACCAGAACGATTGAGTGGGTATTGAATAAAAAACCAGAAGTAAAAAAACAAAGTTTTAATTTTTTCAATGGAAAAACAGCCTTAAAAAAGCCTCAAAAAGCCTCAAAAACGCCTCAAAAAGGCTTTACAAAGGTAATTAGGTTATTTAGGTTAATTAGGTAATTAGGCGTAAGGAAGGCTATCATAAAAATTATGAGCGTCTTTAGGAAGCACTTCCTTGAGATCCTGTAAGTCTTTAAATTTTGACGCTTTTATCGACAGTCTCTTCGTGTAAAGGGGAGGAGGTAATTCTTCGTTGACGATGGACGAGATTCGTTGTGGCAACGGAAAATATTCTTGGTTAAATTCAGTCTTCACGAGAATGGTCCCATCAGGAGTGTAATAGATACATTTTAGATCTATGACGGTAGGATCGCCTTTCCTTTGGCCTGGGCGCAGGTTACGGACCATTTTTAATTTTCGGAAGTTAAAAAAGTAGTTGAAGTCCAACTGGATGACGTCTGGCACGCCGTGCGGCTGCAATGTAGCCTGATGGTAGGTATACATCACGGTTCCTGAACTCCCGCTCGATCGTAGCGTGAACGGAGTCCACTTCCATCTGGGTGTGTCCTTTGGTCAGGTATTTCTGTATAATGTGAAGTCCAGTTACTTTGCTCGCTAGGAGCATAGCGTTTGCCATTATAGAGTTGCAGTTTTGATAAGAGCACCCATCACTTATCAATATCACTGTATTAATTTTGGATCTGTCTATTTTTGTAGAAATGAATTTGAAGAGAATAGTGGCAAATTCGTCAGCAGTGACACCGCCTTCGGTTTCATCCCAGAAGTAGCAGTGTGTGTCCTTAGTTTTTAAATTGTAGATGGTAAAATTATGCACTTTAAGTTTCGTCTTATAATAGAGAGCCGAAGCGTTCATTTTTGGACAGAGCAAAACTGCCCGTAAGTCTATCGTAAATACGGCCTTGTCATCTCCGGAATCCTCTTTATAGAGCCGTTTTTCTTGCCTTGCTCTTTCTTTTTGTTCAATACGTTTGACGTAATCATGCTCTTCAACGTTTCCTTCTTTGAAACTGCAGCAAAAGTCACAGAGATCTTTCCGAGGTCGGAAGAGTGACAGATTTAGTTGATCAAAGACAGATTTAAACAGGGTCAGTGATGCGGGTACCTTGGGATGTATGATATGGCTCTCGACATATTCCCTGTACAGCTTCTCCTTACTTTGCCACAGGGGCTCAAGGTAATTTTTGGAAGAGTCTTTTCTGCAATAATGCGATTCCATTTTCGGTAGTAAGTCTAGGAAAGCCTTGACACTCTTTTTTAACTCGCCGTCTTCACTGTTTCGTTGAGATATACGGGAAGAACAGGACGGTCTGGGTGGGTCATCTGTTGAAGATTTCGTCCAGTTATTAACACTCCACTCACCGATGTTTAGAGTGTTTAAAAACATGGTTTTACAGACTCGAACCCTTCCAGAAGCTGATGAACTAGGCTTCAAAAAATACTTCAAGGAACCATTTCGTCGGAAGTGGCCATGATTCCTTTCAGTCGTCCTATCAGCCACTTCTAGCCTGTCCACATGGTTTTTCACAAAAACTTTTTTACTCTCCCATGACAGTCCCCAGAAATCTTTGAACAACAATGCACGCTGCTCATCGGTGACAGTATAACATTTAAATATTAAGTTGTTTTTGGGGGGTTTAGGGTTTTTAGCGGGACGCTTTTCAAGGCATGAACATCGAGGCTTCATCTCTCTCTCTTGGGGACCTCGATTCTGAAAATTTTGTGGTTCCTTTTTTTCTTCCCATGTAGCCCTGGCCTGTCATTCTTAATGTCTTACGTTTTTGCTGCTCCCAAGACTTTTCATCGGCCTTCTTGCCCCTCTTTCTTTTTCTGATATTTGAGGACTCATTTTGCTCATCATTCTGCCTCCTTTCCTCACCAGCTTCTTGGGGATGTTCTACCACATTCTGCTCTTCTTCACTCTGGGATTCGTCAGATGACTCGTTCTCATCCGGATCGAAGCGATAGTCTGGATCATCGACGAGTTCATCCATCAAAATTACTTCAGATTCATCGTTTCCTAGCTCGACCGAAGGACAAAGCTCGAAATTGTCGATTGAAATGTCGGGGTTCGCAGTGGTCGCCTCACACCTCTCCGGATTTGCTGGATCTTCCAGGATTTGAGGAAGCATTTCTCCGACGTTTATTTGGTCGACGAGTTCATCCATCAAAATGACTTCAGATTCATCGTTTCCTAGCTCGACCGAAGGACAAAGCTCAAAATTGTCGATTGAAATGTCGGGGTTCGCAGTGGTCGCCTCGCACCTCTCCGGATTTGCTGGATCTTCCAGGATTTGAGGAAGTATTTCTCCGACGTTTATTTGGTCTAATTCGGCTCGGGCCTCATCAGATATTGTTATAATTATCTCGGGCTGGTCAAGCACACTAATTGTCTCTCCTTCATTGCGCAACTTATTGTCGGACCAACAATCGTCCCCGACTAGTCATCATACCTGGAAAATATTGGTAAGATAGGTAAATTTATTAGCCGGTTCATCAGTTGAGTCTCAGAATTAAAAAAAGAAAATTGATGGGCCCAATATTGAAGTGATATTTTGAGGGAAACGAAAAGCCTACAATATAAGATACGAGGATATCACTGAATACAAAAGTGTGGGACAATTTTTATGTTATCTAGCGGTTATTTTGATCCTTCTTCATTTAATATCAATAAATCAACAAGAATTATTCAAAAACATACTTACCAGATTCAAAGAACTAGAAAATCGAAGAGATAAGAAGACGATCTCCAGAAACTCAAACTTGAAAACACAACAATGAAAACCTCGTATCATAGAAGATGTAAGGTTATCGAAATGTAACCTCGTATCTTGGAAGATACGAGGTTATCATTGACGCAACTGCCTACTGGATCAAAAACGAGGTTATCATTTAGGCCTCTAGAGGACAAAAAATTCATTTTCCGCCAAAATTCGAATAGCAGAATGATGAGATACGAGGTTTTCATTCAGATAATGTAATAAAAAAAATGGCCAAAAACGAAGA
This sequence comes from Orius insidiosus, assembly GCA_014119065.1. Lineage (NCBI taxonomy): Eukaryota > Metazoa > Arthropoda > Insecta > Hemiptera > Anthocoridae > Orius > Orius insidiosus. The sequence goes on from JACGAQ010001522.1 coordinate 41,503, forward strand.
TACGAGGTTATCATGTGATGCCATCGCATGGCCCTTTCTCCCGTTTCCGACTTAACAACCATTTATGTTTGTGAATACATACCACTTTGATGTTAGTCCATTTAGTTATTTTGTCAAAAATTTTCAAGTATCATGTAATTAAAATTTTCGCAGATTGAAAATGATATAACGAACATAGCATTTGTTCGCTGTTTTGTTTATCCCCGTCTTCTTTTCGTGAAGACCTACAAACATATATGTATAAAGCCGCGTACAAATTTGTAGACCCGGTCTCTAGACCTGGTCTACGGCGGTCTATGAGACATGTCTCTGAGACCAGGGGGGCTGTCTCTAGACCAAAAATCTCAGGTCTCCCCTCCCGTTCGAAATGGAAAACACGTAGACCTAGACCGCGGTCTAGGCTATTTCTCGGCCTTTCCAACTCCGTTTTCCCGCTCTCCAAAAACAAAACCTTTGTTTCCTAACCTTTCTTTGCTCCTGACGTAGGAATACGTCACAGAGGTTCCCTCTGGGAAACCGGACCGCCCCTCTTCTATCACAAACATCTGTGCTTCCACGGTATCCCCCCTTCTCAGGACTATCTTCCCCACTGCCAGGGAACTCCCTCTCCACTCATGGTGGGGGAGGACCTTGGTGGTGGGAAAGTCCTTATATAACCAGCGGTAGGGGTGGCGGGAAGTCAGTAAGTCGCCTTAGTGAGACCCACAATCATCACTCCTGAGAATACAATAAACAAGTAAAGTGTTTTAACGTTGTTTAATTGTAGAAAACCCCTCTCCTCCCTAGGAAGCAACGCGCCGAAGCGGCCGCCCCATCGCGAGCGATCCCCACTCCAGAGAAGGCTAGCTCAGGAGGCCCCGAGCTCGGTGAGCGTTCAGTCGGTCTCCACTCCTCGACCGACTCACATCCCTTCCCTATCCTTCCTATCCTCCCGGAGAGCCCTGCTAGTCACGGCCGACCCTTTCCTCCGGTGCCACCTAGCTTGTCTCGGTGTCCCCGGCTACGGAGTGCCCTGCTGGACACCGTACCTCCGGTTCTCCTTCATACCCCATTCAACGAAAACACCTCCACCGCAGCCCCGCTAACCTTGTCCCTTGGATGGTCAAAGGGACCGGCGACCGTGCACTAGGTCACTCCTTATCATTCTTAAAAATTCCTTTTCGCTTGTTTTCAATTTCTCTTTACTTGTACACTTTTTTTTTTCTTCGACAAAATGTGAATCAACGAAATGTACACTCTCATTAATCGAGCAATTTCATGGACAGGAATGTCTATGGAACGTGAGCCATGTCGATTATTAAAATCGACAAAAAAGGAAATCGGCGTTGCCGTTTCAATTTCGGAAGTGGAAAGAAAGATTCACAATTTAAAAACTTCATTTAATCGAAAAAGAAGGAAAAGTTTGATCATCACCAAAGAAGTCGTCATGGTTCGCATACGATTATTTGTTATTTTTACTACCGGCCAACGAAACGAGAGGGAGCCGGAATACGGATGAAATTATGAAGATTCAAAAAAATTTTTTTCCTTTTAAATCGAAAGTAATCGTTATTCTGAGCTGTATTATGTAAAATAATGCTGAAAAAAAATTATATTTTTAATGATTTTTTAAAGTTCCTCTATTTTAACGGGTCAGTAAACAAGCCGCCGCCATTTTGAGAAGGGTCCCCACCTCGGTGTGACGTCATTGTTCCTAAAACACGGAGCTTATAACAGCGAGTATACATAGGTGTAGGATTCCTCGTGGCCCCTTCAGATATCCTTTAATTTAGAAAATATGGCAAAACTTATAGAAGGATTTGAAAAAGCCATATCAGGCATCTGCTGATGTTAGTGCATTTTCTATCTGCAAGTTTATTAATGAAGAGATTACTCTAACCAACGTTAAACGCGATCGGCCAAGGTTGATTGGTTACAAAATGTAAAATACTTTATTAACTTGAAATCGTAATTAGAAATAAGAAATATAAAGTATCTGGGTCTTTTTACACCTAAAAATCAGGGGGAAAAGAGATTCTGTACATCGAAAGACCCTTTTTACTCCTGAATACGCCATTCAATTTAGTTTGTTTTATAGCTGTTATTTACTGTATTGTATTACTTAAGCCTTGTACACACTTGTAGACCTCGTCTCTAGACCGGGTCTAGCAACCGTCCACAGGTTTCTCCCCCTCCCTCACTCTGAATATGAGGGTTCTCTTGCCAAGATAGGCCATCATGCCCTCCGAATTCAGGGCCTCCAGGTACTCCCCGTCCATGGCGAAGGTCCGGACCTTGACGCCCTCACTGGACCGGTCGCCCCAAGAAGCCCTCTGTCGGTACGCAGACGCCTATTACTTACCTGGAGTCTGTAGAGGATCTGATCTTTGCTCAGATCCTTTCCGAACTCCTCCGCGACGAACACCGTGCACGTCACCGGCCGGGGGATCTCCTCACCCTTCAGCGCACGGAGGCTTGCGCCTTCCCAAGGCTTCAGGGTGGAGGTAACATCCACCAGCTAGCCCGCTGTCTCGGCATTTGCGCAGGTGATAACGAGGAAGCCCGGCCTATGATTGGATCGGAGGAAGCGGATTTGGATTCCGCTATCCACCTCCCTCTCATAGGCTTTGAGGACTGCCTCCAGCACCCTGCCCTGTTGCTCATCGCTAAGCTGGACCTTCGGGTAATAGGCGTCCACCAGGCCTACCTTCACTGAGGCCGAGGCGTCCCTATAGGAGAGCTGAGCTCATGCCTGTTCGGGCTGCCTCGGTTTTTTCCTCTCGGGGGCCTTTATCGGTGTTGCCGATTCTCATCTGTGTTCTTGTCTTGATCCCTCGATTTAAATGATTTCAGGACACCGATGGTAGTGGTATGATGTTTTACAAGATTGCTAACCTTCGGAGATATATACCCCAGGGCCGTTTAGCCCTGGCGCTATTTCCTCGCCATTGGCTCTGGCCTAGACATTTTGTTGTTAATGTTGTCCCGGATGACAATAGGGAGCGCTATCATCTCTTGGGCGTGTCACGCGCCAAAAATTCAAATAAGGGAAAAATAAAACAAGAGTGGCACGACTGGTGCACAGCTGGAGACCACGTGACTTTTTTTCACTCCGGTCTTCTTCGTCGCCGAGCTCGGGCTGAAGGGACGCTTCTTTTTGTTCAAGTGCGAACTGTTCCTTTTTAAGTAAAAAAATATAAAAGAAAAAATAGGATTCGTCTTCGGGACAACCTTGTGCTTCGCCTTTTTCTACGAACCACCATTTTTATTCAGACTTCACGTTCGATGCTTCGTTTCTCAAGCTTCTGCTTCGTCTCCTCTTCTCTTCGTCTCCTCTTCTCTTCGACTTCGTCGATCGCCGCTTCGTTCCCCTTTCCTTCAACATTCAGAGACAGGTGCTTCTTTTTTTTTAACTTATATGTAAAAATTGGTATTGGTGTTTGTGTATATCTTTTTTTAAAGAAACAAAAGAAATCTTTTTTTTTTATAAATTAAAGGACAATTATTTATTCATTTATTTTTTTTTATAATTAACATTTCCTTATGGTCAAGATCCATGTTCTCTTTATTTTTATTATCCAGGTAATCTTTTAATTTAATTTTTTTTTCTCGTTCATATATTTTTTTCCTTTTTTTTAAACAAAATGGGCAGCTTCCCCACAAATAATGGTAGCAGAGCATGGTTTCGATCCACGGACCTCTGGGTTATGGGCCCAGCACGCTTCCACTTCCACTTCTTTTGGGATTTGATTTCATGACCCATTCAGGTCTCATCATGGATGCCCATCGTAGGCACATTTCTTTTGCATTTAATCCCTTAAAAACGTTCTCACTATGTTGTCCTCACCCATCGGAGGGTGTAAATTTGGCAGTCGATTCCAAAATGGCTGTGCTCGGTCAATTAGATCATTCAGCGGAAGATCACCAAATCTATGCGTCCTTTGGGGTGGACAGTGATATTCAAAGTGACTCAGACCACGAATCACTCTCCTCGTCGTCGTCGTCCTCATCCACTCATCTTAGTTTCAATGTCGACAATTATAAACACCTTTTCATTAAGAAGTTCCCAGACGTTTTGACGTCCAAAATAGGTACGGCTAAAGACTACGAACTCGAAATTTTTGTTAGAAATACACCTCCGATCAACATGCCGGCCTATCCATTAAATCCCATTGATCTGCAGAAGATGCGATCAATTATTGATGAGCTATTGGCTCAGAACGTCATCCAACCAACCATCACTAAATGGGCATCGCCAGCATTCTTGGTGGCAAAAAAAGACCCTAACAAAAAAAGGCTGGTCATCAATTATAAGAAGCTGAATGAACATATCGTTTTTAGCGCCTGGCCTCTGCCAAAATTGGACGATATTTTCCAACATATTTATGGTGCTACGTTTTTCACTGTTCTTGACCTCTCGCAGTCGTTTCATCAGCTGCTTTTGCACCCCAACTCAAGAAAATACACCGCTTTTAAAACATCTTTTGGACACTATGAATTTCTCAAAGTCCCCATGGGCATCAGCCTCGGGTCCCAGGCTTTAACTCAGTACCTTGAACGCATCTTTCATCCAATCAAGTACCGCTTTATGTGGAACTATGTCGATGACATAATAATTTATTCTTCTTCTGCAAAAGAACATTTCAATCATGTTTCGGTCGCTCTCCAAATCTTACGCGACAACGGCTTAACTGTGGATCCTGACAAAGCTAAGTTTTTTCAAACATCGGTTAAATTTGTAGGTCACCAAATTTCCAAGAATTCTATAGCGATTGACCCTGACCGGATAGAGGTTATTCGTTCGTTTACCCCACCCACGACTCTGCACCAAACTTTGTCATTTCTTGGATTTTGTTCCTTTTTTGCGAAATTTATCCCGAACTACTCGGAGATAGCGGCACCTCTACACGCCCTTAAGTCTAACGATTCACGCTTAGTATGGACTTACGAGTGCCAGCAGGCCTTCGATTCGCTTAAGACTGCTCTAGTTTCTCCAGCGGTTCTGGCGATACCGAATTTCAATGAAATTTTCCTTTTGTATACGGATGCCTCAGGCGTTGCCGTCGGCTCGCTGTTGGCTCAGGCAGATAGGGATGGCCTCATTCGTCCCATAGCTTTCTACTCCAAAAAACTGTCCGGCTCCGAAAAGAATTACACTGCCTATAAAAAGGAGTTATTTGCGGTCATATTGAGTTTTCGTCATTTCCAAAAATTCCTCACCCATAGGAAATTCAAATTATATACGGACTGTAGTGGTCTCGTTCAATTCCTGAAAGGTGACAGATCTCGTATCCTTAGTAACCCAGCTGTGCGATGGATCTCGGAACTAGATTCCTTTAATTTCGAAGTGATCCATGTCAAAGGAAAATGTAACACCGTTGCGGACTATTTAAGTAGGTTTTCCAATCCCGATTTTGACTCCGTCGAAACTCAAACGAACTCACCTGTTTTGTTCGCATCGCCTCTCAAAGATTTGCCCTCTCTGTTTTCAAACTTTGGGAGCTTCAAATGAAAGATGATTTCATAAACGATCGACTTAACGCTTCTGACGTTAATTATTCCATTCTTAGAGGATTAGTGTATTTTTCTCCACCTCAACACCCTCAGATAAGAAAATTGGTGATTCCTGACTCTATGAAGGACGCCATTTTTAAATATTATCACACCAGTACTTACGGTGCTCACTTAGGCTTCACAAAAACTCTAAACCGAATAAAATCTTTGTTTACATATCCCAAGATGAACAGGGACGTTAAATCAAAAGTTCGTGCATGCGAAACTTGCAAAAGGGTTAAACCTAACAATCACCCATACCCTAAATACTTGCACAGTACTCCTCCCTCACGTATTTTTGAACGTCTATACATAGATTTCATCGGTCCTCTCCCCACGTCGTCCACGGGGAATAAATTTATCTTACTAGCCGTTGATGGCTTTAGCAAATTCATATTTGCGGTTCCTTGTCGCAACACCACCACTGAGATCGTAATCAGAATTCTAAAAGGCATTTTTGCTGTATGCGGTCTGCCAACCCACTTGATCGCAGATCGTCAGTCTTGTTTTCGGGCTAGCGCCTTTCGTCATTTTTTGTTTGACCTTGGGGTCACATACATATCAAATATAACCCATTATCCGCAAGCTAATCTGGCTGAACGATATATACAAGGTCTAAAAAAAGCTATTCGAGCTTTCCATGGTGAATCCCACAAGAAGTGGGAGGAAAACCTTTTTTTGTTTATTTCCGCTCTCAACTCGTCCCAACATGAGGCGACCAAAGTCACTCCTTCCCTTCTTTTCCTTGGTCGCGAACTCCAACATCCTTTAACCCTGCAACTCCATCTAGAAAATTCCTTACAACAATTATCCCCTGATGAACTCTCCCAATTGCTGGAAACAGCTTACGATTGCCTTATTAAAACCAACAAACAGCGTAAGAAAGACTCAAACGTTTCCGAGAATCCGGACGATTTTCCAAAAGTAGGCGACATCGTTTACAGAAAAAATTATGTTTTGTCCAACAAGTCAAAAAAAATACAAGCTTCACTTGCTCCCAAATATACAGGACCCTACACGGTCATAAAAATTTTTAACAGAGTGTCATATCTCATTAGTCTTAATAGTGATCCGTCTGTAAAAATTCACGTTCATTTGACACAATTAAAGAAATGAATAATGATTGTACCTAATGTTTGTTAAAGATTATATTTTAGAAAAAAGACTTTATGTAACGGTTACTGCTAATCAGAAAACACAAAATTCAGAAAAGAATTTACCTTTATTTTTACAACTTCTAGATTTTTTTAGACGCACCTCTCTCTCTCCCTTTGAATTATATAACGGTCCAACACCTGTCTCTATCCCATCGTCGCATCGTCAGCATCTACAATCCCTATCTTCAGCAATTTTTTTTTTCTCTTCTTTTTTTTTCTCCGAGGGGGAATATTTGTCACGCGCCAAAAATTCAAATAAGGGAAAAATAAAACAAGAGTGGCACGACTGGTGCACAGCTGGAGACCACGTGACTTTTTTTCACTCCGGTCTTCTTCGTCGCCGAGCTCGGGCTGAAGGGACGCTTCTTTTTGTTCAAGTGCGAACTGTTCCTTTTTAAGTAAAAAAATATAAAAGAAAAAAATAGGATTCGTCTTCGGGACAACCTTGTGCTTCGCCTTTTTCTACGAACCACCATTTTTATTCAGACTTCACGTTCGATGCTTCGTTTCTCAAGCTTCTGCTTCGTCTCCTCTTCTCTTCGTCTCCTCTTCTCTTCGACTTCGTCGATCGCCGCTTCGTTCCCCTTTCCTTCAACATTCAGAGACAGGTGCTTCTTTTTTTTTTAACTTATATGTAAAAATTGGTATTGGTGTTTGTGTATATCTTTTTTTAAAGAAACAAAAGAAATCTTTTTTTTTTATAAATTAAAGGACAATTATTTATTCATTTATTTTTTTTATAATTAACATTTCCTTATGGTCAAGATCCATGTTCTCTTTATTTTTATTATCCAGGTAATCTTTTAATTTAATTTTTTTTTCTCGTTCATATATTTTTTTCCTTTTTTTAAACAAAATGGGCAGCTTCCCCACAGGCGCCAGGTACTCCGCCCCCTCACCGACTGGATTCGAGATCCTTTGTCGGGAGAGGCCTGAGAGTTTCACCCTTCTGATCTCCTGGTCCGTCATCCTCTCCAACTCTTCAATGGACTCTGGCCGTGGGTTCGGTCTGCCGGTGCTGGCTCTGGAAGCCCTTGTACCGCGTCCCGTCCCCCGTGCCGCCCCTTGAGGAGCCCGAGTCACCGTCCTCGTTGTTGGGATTGTGGTGGTGGGTGTGTTTGTGGTTTTTTTTGTATTTGTTGTAGACATACAGAAAGGGAGTGAGCAAGGGTAGTATCGTCCGCCCGACCAGAGCACCGCATGGCCGGGTAAGTCTAAATACAAGGGGTGTCGACGGGTGCCCCAGGGAGAACGTTAGGGACCGAACAAATTTATTTACAAAAGATCTTAAAAATAATGAGCATCGAAATCTGATACTGCATCAGCATCAATCACATTACAAATTATATTGACATTCACTTCCAAGCCGGGGTCTTAATCAACATTTACGGCTTCTTCAGTCAACTTTTTGTCCGAATCGTGGTCTGGGCAGATATCTTCAGTTTTATCTTGACAACCGCTTTTGGCATTTGTGGCTTTGTGGCATTGTGGCTTTTGGCACCGTGTGTTTCGAAGACCGCATTTAACAGACGACTAAGTTCAACAATTCCAATGGCAGCAATTGGCAACTTATTTGATTCAACAAATTTAGTAAGTGTAGCAGCGACGGTTTGACTAAATATTTGAGCGGCTAATTTTACTTTCATTGCAAGATGGAGATTTGGATTTAAATGATCTTCAGTTATTTTATACATGCTCCTCACGCCAGTAATACTTTTTTTATCTAACTCATTAGCTTTGCACATGTGCTGCCAGCTGGCTTTGAATAACATATACGTCTTATCATCAATTTTTATCTAATAAATCAAAATAAGATATGAGAAAAATGAAGAGAGAAGTTAGATTTAGATTTAGGTTTTTTGGGGCCTTGTGCACTCCGACCCCTAATGGGTCTATTGTGCGCCCTTGTTTCCTAATCAGAGCTCCCCATCAAGCCCCAGGCTCTTAATTAGCCTCCAGAGGCTGGACAGGGGTCTCTTTGTGTAGTTCGATGGACTGGGTTTCTCTTCCCCTATATCCATGAACCTCAGCCGTGCTAGGCCTTCGCAATAACAGAGGACGTGCTCCGCCGTCTCCTCCTCCTCCAAGCAGAAGCGGCAGGTGCTGTCCTCTGTCACTCCCAACCTTTGAAGGTGCTTACGGAGTTTACAGTGGCCAGTCAGCAGACCCACCATAATGCGGACTTTGGTTCTGCCCTGCCTGAGCAGGTCTGCTGTAAATCCATGCCGTGGTCCACTAATGAACATCTTGGCATGCCTTTGACCTCGAGCTTTTGACCTCGTGCACGGTCGCCAGTCCCTTTAACCGTCCAAGGGACAAGGTGAGCGGGGCTGCTATGACGGTGGGTCCGCTGAGGGATCAGCGGGGTGCTTCTCCGGGTAGGAAGGACAACCGAAGGTGCCGTGTCCAGCAGGGCACTCCGCAACCGGGGACACCGAGACAAGCTGGGTGGCACCGGGGGAAAGGGTCGGCCGTGTCTAGCAGGGCTCTCCCGGAAGGGGTAGGGAGGAAGGTAGGAAGGACAACCGGAGGCGCCGTGACCTGCAGGACGCTCCGTAACCGGGGACACCGAGACAAGCTGGGTGGCACCGGGGGAAAGGGTCGGCCGTGACTAGCAGGGCTCTCCCGGAAGGAGTAGGAAGGAAGGTAGGAAGGACAACCGGAGGCGCCGTGACCAGCAGGACGCTCCGTAACCGGGGACACCGAGACGAGCTGGGTGGCACCGGGGAAAGGGTCAGCCGTGACTAGCAGGGCTCTCCCTGAAGGAGTAGGAAGGAAGGTAGGAAGGACAACCGGAGGCGCCGTGACCAGCAGGACGCTCCGTAACCGGGGACACCGAGACAAGCTGGGTGGCACCGGGGGAAAGGGTCGGCCGTGACTAGCAGGGCTCTCCCGGAAGGAGTAGGAAGGAAGGTAGGAAGGACAACCGGAGGCGCCGTGACCAGCAGGACGCTCCGTAACCGGGGACACCGAGACAAGCTGGGTGGCACCGGGGGAAAGGGTCGGCCGTGTCTAGCAGGGCTCTCCCGGAAGGAGTAGGAAGGAAGGTAGGAAGGACAACCGGAGGCGCCGTGACCAGCAGGACGCTCCGTAACCGGGGACACCGAGACAAGCTGGGTGGCACCGGTGGAAAGGGTCGGCCGTGACTAGCAGGGCTCTCCCGGAAGGAGTAGGAAGGATAGGGAAGGGATGTGAGCCGGTCGAGGAGTGGAGACCGACTGAACGCTCACTGAGCTCGGAGCTCCTGAGGTAGCCTTCCTTGGAGTGGGGACCGCTGTCTCTCAGTGGGGGAGTCCGCTTCGGCGCGTGGAGTCCTAGAGGTGGAAGGGGTCCTCAATAATTAAACACGTTTCTCTCTTCACACGTTTATTGTTCCTTAAGAGATGAGGCTGGTGAGTTCCTCGGCGACGACTGACTCCTCGGCGCCCCCACCGCCCCCTTTATAGGGACTTTCCCACCACCAGGGTCCTCCCCCACTCCGAGTGGAGAGGGAATTCACTGGTAGTGGGAAGAGTGTCCCGCCGAAAAGGGGGGGGGGAAGGGCACCGAAGAAGCCCAGCCGCTCCTTGTGGATGAGGGGTGGTCCGGTTTCCCAGAGGGAACCTCTGTGACGTATTCCTACGTCAGACTCCCCCCCAGGAAAACCGGAGCACCACTCAAACAGCACCCACGGGTACACATGTAGTGGGGACAAATTTTTTTTTTTTTTTTTTTTTTTTTTTTTTTTTTTTTTTTTTTTTTTTAATGTAAAAAAACGGCGTTTTTCTCTCGAATATCGGGGTGGGCGTTCCTCTTGCCGTCTTTACTCTGGTGCATGCCTCGCAGCTCCTAACGCAGTCCTTCACCCTCTGCACCATTCTCGTGAGGAACGCTAGGTCGGCCACCTGCCTTAGGGTTTCATCTCTCCCCGGGTGTCCTCCTTCTTCATGGACCAGACGAACGAAGTCTTCTGCCATTCTTTCCGGGACCATCGGTCGGTAGTGGCCATCACGCGTCTCCTTGCCCACCTGTCCATCCCTAATGGTCCACGGTGTCCTCGCCTTTCCGTCCTCCAGGTCTTTCTTTAATGCCTCACAGCCCGGGTCCTTGCGCTGCCCTTCCTTCAGGTCCTTCCACCAATCTTCTATTCTCAGGTACCATAGCTGCACAACCGGTGAACACCACGGCGACCTACTAGGTTCAATCCACTGTTCTCGCAGCATCTCCCGACCTGTTCTTCCACTACCTTCCTTTTTTCTTCGCTCAGGTTATATTGCGGGGTACGGGTCGGAGTGTGGCCTTCCAGGACTCGAATTACATGATGTACTGTTTTGGTTCGTCCGACGCCAGAGAGGGCCCGGTGGCGAGTCTTTAAAATCTCCCTTAATCGCTGGCGATCCGGTTCTGGTACGTTCTCCCCGATGGCCTCGTCCTTGATCTCGAGCTCCAGCGCCGGGTCTTCCAGACCCTTCCTCCTTTGGTACCAAGGCAGCTCCGTCCGGGGTCCTTTACCTAGCCCTACCAGTTGGTTCGGGAAGTCTATAACTACTTCGTTATCCCGCATCCAGTCCTGTCCTAGGATAAGGGGACGCCTTAGTTGAGGCACCGCTGTCACCTCCGCGGTCAGATTCAAGGCCTGTACGCTGAACCGCAATATCCCTGTCCCGAGTAGTCGGGCGGTGGCGTCCATTGTCCCCAGTTTGATATCCCCAGTCTCTTCCTCTGGCTCTTCAACGAGGGTATAGAGTGCCTCATCCACAAATGATGTAGAGGCCTGGGTGTCTATAAGCGCCTCAATTTCCCGGTTGTTCGGCAATGTTACCAGTAGGCTCGGGGACAATCCCCTGGGGTCCTTTAATCCTCCACTCCTTGCCAATATCAGTTGGGGTTCTTCTCCGTGGCTGCTGGGTTCTAGGCTGAAACGTACTTTTTTCGGGGGTTTCTTTATCGTGAGAAGCACTTGTTCCTGTTGTTCCTGGGTGAGTACTTCTGACGCCCCCGACCTTTCCGCCGCCCTTAAATCCTTATATAAGTATCCCGCCAGTTTGACGAACTCGTCATAGCTCCGGGGAGTCGTTATTCTCAGAAATGGTTTGACATTCTCAGGCAGAAGCTCTGTCATCTGCCTTATAAACGAGCTCTCGGAGCAGTGTTTTAATAGCCTCATTTGGATCATCTGCTTCCTTCTCAAGAACGTTTCTATATCGTCCTCCGGGGTGATCCGTTCACTGTACATTTTCCGAATGGCTTCCGCTTCCGCCATTGGTGAATCGTACTCTTCTAGTACCATTTTTTTAAAAGTTACCCAGTTGGGCTTTAGGTACTGCCGTGTGTGCCACCATACCGATGCCCCTCGATATAGCTGGTTCCCCGCCTCGCGGGCCCACGAGGAGAGTCCCACGTTGTGTCGTCGGAAGACCTCCTCACATTCCTGCAGAAAACCCTTGGGATCCTCCCAGAGTTCCCCATCATAGCGGGTAGCTCTCGTCTTACCCATTCTGGAGAAGAAGCCCTGGAGGTTGGCGCTTGCAGATTGCGCAGCAGCTGTGTGAGTAACTCCACGGTGTTCTCGTGTTGACCCTTCCGGCATTCCCCGTCTTCCTCCTTTGGTGGGTGAATTGGGTAGGGTTGAGCATCCGGCCGCCACGGGTATTCCACCCCTCTTTCCCCTCTTTCTGGTGGCCGATACTCGTGGAGGTTATCGTCTGGTTGCCTCCCCGTTCTAGCGGTAAAGTCCAGCGGCTGATACGGGTTGGTAACTTTCTCCCGTCCGGCCTCCCCCTTTGCTAGGACGTCAAGCTCCTCTCGTCCATGGGTTGCTTCATCCTCCGGGGGCTTATCCTCTTTGTCCGTTCTGAGGTTCCCGGGCGTCTGATGTGTAGCTCCTTCATCTTTTGTCCTCTTCTCGGGACTTTGTACTGCCGAGGCTACCGTGTCCAGTTTCGGAATGGCCCCTTTTCTTGGGAACCGATACGTGCCCACGGGTAGCCCGCGGCTAACCATCTCCTGCTCGAGCCTTATGGCTCGGTCGGCTATGTTTCCTCCCAGATGACAGCCCCATTCTTTTAGGACTGCCTTCACTTCGTTCTGGGTTAATTCCACCAGCAGCTTTCCGCGCTCCATTACGGAGATGAGGGAATTGTTGGTACGTCGTTACAACAATTGAGGTCCTGTCACGGTCGCCAAACTGACCTCGTGCACGGTCGCCAGTCCCTTTAACCGTCCAAGGGACAAGGTGAGCGGGGCTGCTATGACGGTGGGTCCGCTGAGGGATCAGCGGGGTGCTTCTCCGAGTAGGAAGGACAACCGAAGGTGCCGTGTCCAGCAGGGCACTCCGTAACCGGGGACACCGAGACAAGCTGGGTGGCACCGGGGGAAAGGGTCGGCCGTGTCTAGCAGGGCTCTCCCGGAAGGGGTAGGGAGGAAGGTAGGAAGGACAACCGGAGGCGCCGTGACCAGCAGGACGCTCCGTAACCGGGGACACCGAGACAAGCTGGGTGGCACCGGGGGAAAGGGTCGGCCGTGACTAGCAGGCTCTCCCGGAAGGAGTAGGAAGGAAGGTAGGAAGGACAACCGGAGGCGCCGTGACCAGCAGGACGCTCCGTAACCGGGGACACCGAGACAAGCTGGGTGGCACCGGGGGAAAGGGTCGGCCGTGACTAGCAGGGCTCTCCCGGAAGGAGTAGGAAGGATAGGGAAGGGATGTGAGCCGGTCGAGGAGTGGAGACCGACTGAACGCTCACTGAGCTCGGAGCTCCTGAGGTAGCCTTCCTTGGAGTGGGGACCGCTGTCTCTCAGTGGGGGAGTCCGCTTCGGCGCGTGGAGTCCTAGAGGTGGAAGGGGTCCTCAATAATTAAACACGTTTCTCTCTTCACACGTTTATTGTTCCTTAAGAGATGAGGCTGGTGAGTTCCTCGGCGACGACTGACTCCTCGGCGCCCCCACCGCCCCCTTTATAGGGACTTTCCCACCACCAGGGTCCTCCCCCACTCCGAGTGGAGAGGGAATTCACTGGTAGTGGGAAGAGTGTCCCGCCGAAAAGGGGGGGGGGGAGGCACCGAAGAAGCCCAGCCGCTCCTTGTGGATGAGGGGTGGTCCGGTTTCCCAGAGGGAACCTCTGTGAAGTATTCCTACGTCACTTTATGCCATCTCGTCAAAGTAGCAGAGAGAGTTTGCCTTTTGAGCTCCTCACTCTTCACACTCCTAGAAATGTGACAGAAGGGCTCAGGGCCAATGGGGGTCATTTCTGATCCCTTGCGGGCCAGCTCGTCGGCCTTCTCATTGCCCCTGAGCCCCGAGTGCCCTGGTATCCATGACAGCAAGACAGAGTTGTCGGCGGATATTTCTTCCAGGGCCTTTAAACAGTCCCGCACCACCACCGAGGTGTTTTCGGGGGCAGATAGTGCTTTTAGTGCGGCCTGGCTATCGGAGCAGATTGCTATTTTCTTGTTTTTTAAGCCCAATCTGCATATTTCCTTAGCGCAGTGTTCAATGGCTATTGTTTCCGCCTGGAAGACGGTGGCATACCGTCCCAGGCAGATAGTCATTTCAGCGTGATGCTTTGGTCCGTACACCCCGGCCCCAGTGCCAGATGGCATTTTGGAGCCGTCGGTGTACCAGATAGAGTGAGCGTTTATGGGGCGGTTTGCCCTCCACTCCTCCCTATCCGGGATTATCACTTTGAATTTATTATCGAAGTGATACTCCTTGACAGCATAGTCCGAGGGCATCCCCAGTATGGGATCGGACATTATGGCGTCGCGGAGTTTCTGTTGTTTCAGCTCATGTCTCGAAATGATCGGGGATTGACCCTGCATGAGCCTTACAACTGTAGCTTTAGCCATTTCTTTGAGAAATAAGTGGAGAGGTGGAAGGTCTAAGAGGACTTCTAAGGCCATGGTCGGAGCTGTCCTCATGGCTCCTGTGATGCTCAGGCACGCAGACCTTTGAACTTTTTCCAGGAGCCGCTCCGTTTTTACCTGATCCGCCTTAGTCCACCACGCCACTGACCCATAGGTTACCATAGGTCTGACGACCTGTTTGTATAGCCATATGGTCATACTTGGATTCAGACCCCAGTTTTTACCACATAGCCTTCTGCATTGCCCGAGGGCTCGCAGCGCCTTTTGGGTGGTCTTGGCGAGGTGAGCGTTCCACGTAAGCCTCTGGTCGAAGGTGACGCCCAGATACTTCGCCTCAGTGGAGTATGGAATCGCCACCCCACCAAGCCCCAGGGGTCTGAGACCCCTTAGTTCCCTCCTTTTTGTGAAGGGGACTACTGTCTTCGTAGGTTAATGGATAAACCCTCCCGAACACACCAGTCACTAACCAGGGTTAGTGCCCGCTGAACCCTTTCAGAAATGGTCCCAGCAAATCTGCCTCGGACCACCACCGCCAGGTCATCCGCATAGCCTAGACAGTCGTAGCCATCTTCAGCCAGCAGATGTAGCAGGTCGTCAACCAGGGTCACCCACAGGAGAGGGGAAAGAACCCCCCCCTGTGGGCAACCCCTAGTCGTCCTCGCTACAATGGAAGAGTCGCCCAAGGTCGAGGTGATGACCCTAGAGCTCAGGCAGCTCTCGATCCATTCGCAAATCTGACGATCGACTCCCTTGTTATTCATAGCTCTGATCATGGAGTCAGTGGTTGCGTTGTTGAACGCTCCCTCCACGTCCATGAACAGAGCCGTGGCAATCTCCTTATCCTCAATGGATCTTGATAGGAGACGGGTGAGATCATCCAACGCTAGGTCTGTGGATTTACCCGGCTGATAGGCGTACTGTCGACAGCTTAGGGGATTAGTCCTTAGAGCCGTCTCTCGCACATACCTATCTACCAGTTTTTCCAGAGCCTTGAGCATGAAGGATGATAAGCTGATGGGTCTGAAGGCCTTTGGAGTGTGGTCTCCCTGTTTACCTATCTTAGGTAGGAAAACAACCCTGACCTCTCTCCAAGCCTTCGGAATACACCTCCATGCTATGCTGGCCCTAAATGACCTTATAAGATGCGGCAGGAGTTTTTCCTGGCCTCTTTGCAGGAGTGCTGGGTAGATGCCGTCTGGCCCTGCGGCCTTGAACGGCTTGAATCCACTCAGCACCCACTTTAGCCTGGAGGGGGTAACTATGTGTTTCGCCACTGACCAGTCCTCCTTCCTGCCCTTCTTCCTCCGCACAAGGCAGTGGAATGGGCCTCTGGGATAGAACCAGGAAAGTGCGTGTTAATGAGAAGGTTTAAGCTCTCCTCAGCAGTGGTCGTATAGGTTCCATCGGTCTTTTCAGGAATCCT
The DNA here is from genome assembly GCA_014119065.1 of Orius insidiosus. Lineage (NCBI taxonomy): Eukaryota > Metazoa > Arthropoda > Insecta > Hemiptera > Anthocoridae > Orius > Orius insidiosus. The sequence goes on from JACGAQ010001522.1 coordinate 57,456, forward strand.
ACTTGACCCCCTGTACCATCCTTCGACAGGACCCTGTGGATTCTGGCCGCTTCTGGCGTCTCATGCACCTCTCCGCAAAACCTCCTCCACGAGGCCCTTTTCGCTTTCCGGATTTCTTTGTTGTACAGGGTTAACTGCTCTCTATATGTATCCCAGGCGTTGGTGGCTTTGGCTCTATTAAATAGCCTTCTCACCTGGATGCGCAGTTCCTCCAGATGATTGTTCCACCAAACAGTTTTTTACCTGTTTCTCCTGGTCAGTTGGCTTCCCAGGCCTCAACAATGGCCTCGCTCAGCTGCCTCGTGACAGTGTCCAGGTCACCCCTGTCTGAGATCGTCCCACCCACCTCCTCAGGTTCAGACTGAGAGACTTGGAGAAGCCGTCCCCCCGAGTT
>JACGAQ010001523.1:0-57807 GCA_014119065.1 Orius insidiosus
GGCTTCAACAGTTGTCAACCCTAACCATCTTGTTGCATCTCATAGAATTCTCATTTTTAACATCTGCACCGCCGCTAACAAATTGCCCGACGAGCATTACCATAACTGCTGTATCTCCCTATTTATGGAGTCAACAATAAAAACCTACTCTCGAACTTCGGGAACCCCTCACTTCTTAAATATCTGTCAAAAGCAGAAAGTTTCTTTTTGCGACGTCCCGTATTGATGAGGTTAACCCTTTTGTTCATTTGTTTACTGCCTCTATCGCCGTTTTCCCCTCTCAACAAAGAACCGACCCTTGATCAAATCCGTTGTTCAAAACAAGTGCTATCCATTCAATGCGATAGTTGCTATGGTTTCGGAAGGGAGGACCAACTTCACAACAACCTTTAAAAAAAGTTAAGAAAACCCGAAGAAAACGATAGCAATCTTAATGGCCAACGAGTCTATAATAGTCTCATTTAAGGCGTAATAAAACGGAGAAAACAATCCAGACTCCATATTATAATCTAAGTCTTAGCTAACGTCCACACTTGAAATCTGAAAAGCTGGCATAGAGTGAAGGTCAATGTATGCTCTGAAAAGCTGGCATAGAATGATGTGAAGGTCAAGGCTCTCTAATGATGTGAAGGTCTCTGAAAATTGGATAAACGGAGTTGACGAAATGCTCGGGTTGACATCATTTCGTGACTGACTAATTGGGACAATTGACTTGAAAATTTCCTCTAACGACCGGATACGGAAAAGGGCGTACCTATTGAGTGTTTCATCCTTGTTTTTCCTTCTCCTTCCATCTCCCCCTTTTTGTAGGTATTCTCTTCTTCATCACCTATCTTCGTCCCCTTTTGCAGCCTCTTTACCGGGAATCCGTTTCGTCAACGTCTCATTAAATCTTACGGTCTTCTTCGGAAAGACACCGGCGCGTTTATCACCCCGACAATTTCCTTGTGAGAGGATGGAAAAAGATGAGAGGGGAAAAGGACCTCAAAAAAAAAACCTTTTCGACTCACAAAAAAGAGTCTTAAATCGCCGTTTCGGGAATTGTAGAAAATCACGCTATAAAGTACTGTAAATCAGTCTGAAATAACTCTTTTGCATCATACGTTAAGAAATTTGAGGAGTAACGCCTCATCAGAAAAGGCTCACGGTGGAAAAATAAGTTTTCGAAGCGTTCAATCATTCTTGTTGATTTGCAATGAAAAGCGGAGGACGGCCGGGAGGGTGCGCACATGTTGCTCTTTCCCTAATTCGATTCCAAGAACGGAGGAAGATATTGAGAATTAATAACTAGTAAATTTATAGAGAGAAACTTAATTTCTCTTATGCGATAGCGGGGCCGGGGCTTAAAGGCCTTAGGGGGTTCCTCCCTCCTCACAGCGCAGTCCCCGGTGAATGAAAGGAGCCGAAGTTATGATGATTCGGTTAGGACACTGGAGGGAACGAGGGGATGAGAAGTGAATCGTGAAATTGAGTTGGTACTCCGCCCCGGCATACACTAAACCCCCTCATCGCCCCCAGCCCATCGACCACCCCTTATTCTTCCACGCATACAACACCACCCTCAAAGCATGACAAGCCTCCCGGAAAAAATCCAAATGTTAATGGGCCACATGTTGGTCTGCGAAATACAAAAAGGAAGGGTAACAAATTCGTAAAGACCGTTTAGTAAAAGTTAAAAAAAAAGGGGGGTAAAAAGTATTTTAAGGTTTCTTCGATCAGCTGAAACCTTTTAAATTCTGAATTCAAGAAAAGCACCTGTCACATCTCCTATCGCCCGGGAAAGATCACATCCCTGAAAGCTAAAGACTTTTCCGATCATACCCTTGAACAACATCAACAGCTAGAGCGATTCAGTCACCATTTCCAAATTTCATGTCCGCTTGTTCTTCTCGGATCGTCTAGATCAGTGATTCTCAACGGGGCGGTACCGCCCCCCTGGGGGTTATGGAAAATTTGGGTGATAGGGGGCAATGGCTAAGTGGCTGGGGGCGTTAGGGTGAGTCCTTTTTTTAATTTGTCTGAAAATCTATATTCTGGAACTTTTGTCGGAAAACCTATAATCCAGCCCTTTAGTCCGAAACCTATAATCCGGCCCTTTGGTGCGTCAACCTATAATCCGGGCCTTTGGTCCAAAAAACCTATTCTGGAACTTTGGTCCGAAAACCTATAATCCGGCCCTTTGGTCGTATAATCCGGCCCTTTGGTCCAAAAAACCTATATTCTGGAACTTTGGTCGAAAACCAATAATCCGGCCCTTTGGATCGAAAACCTAATCCGGCTCCGTTTTCAAGCTCCCCTAGGCGGCGTCGCTAAATGCTTGTTTACAGGGGGGCGCAGGCTTCAAAAAGGTTGAGAAACACTGTTCTAGATCTTGGTAAAAGTAATTAAAATTCAGTCTGTTTTTTCCCTTTTATTAAGGGTAGACACCCAATTGGCGCATTCGGACGTTGATTAAATGATTGGTTGAGGAAGAATTTGCGTTCAAACCCGTGGCCTATCGTCGGAAAGTATTTTAATCTCTTAATTATATTGGATTGTAGGTAAAAGGGTCGGAATACTCCCGAACGGTGGAAGGGAGGCGATTCTAATCTGAATGTGAGCGCTCTGATGATTTAAATACAAATTGAAACGTTGACAGGAGATAATTGAACGAAATTCATTCCAAACATCAGCCTCGATACTTGCAAACGATCCGCCAACGCATTCCTCGCTCTATCCGATATCAATATTTAATCTCCCTCTATCCCATTTCTCCAAAAATATTTTAAATAATATACAAAAAGATTAAACGTTTTTCATCTGCGAGATTAAATCAAATTATGACAGCAGTTCATGGGGAAATGCAAAAATAAAATATTTTTTCATTTATCCAACGTGCAAGAGGTATCCATTAAACTGTAATCTGTAACATATTAATAGAAATCGATTGCTTCTTTATGTGATAGCATGATTACAAAAGCAATCGATAACACTTTTTGCGCTTGTCTACAGGTTTTAAAAATGGGACATAATGAACTTTCTTTTCTCACATTGATAAGTACCCTAGAAGTTTACTGGCTCAAACGCGGAAAAAGATAATTTCAAGGGATAAAATCGGTGATGACGCTACCAGTCGATTTGCGGCCAGGAGGAACTAGGAAGGCGGCACATGAAAAGGGGAAGATAATGCCTTCTTTTCCAAGTCACGTCACCTCGGATACCATTAAAAAATGACTGTAATTTGGATCGAATGTGCAACGGAATTCCTGGAATCGCAACATGTTTTGCAGTGCTACTACGATATCATTTTTTCAGTTCGAATTCGAGGTTTTTAAAAATGTTCACGGAATATCGACAACTTGAAAGATTGCATCCGGTTTCGCCATATCTCTTTATCTCGCCCAAATGAGGACTAAAATTATGAATGGAGCAAAAAAAAACCTGAATGAAGTTTTATGGGTGTTTGCTGTCGTGTTGGCCGTCTTAAGACAGTCATCACCGAAGGGGGAAAATATTCCGAGGAAGGTAATTGGTATAATCGGTTACGTTCTTCCGGAGAAGAGGGGAGTCTTCTAATAAGCCGCAGGTATCGCTCTTTTACAGCTGTCAACCGAATCCTCTCAACAGATTTTTTTTTTACGCTGGAAAATAGAGGGAGGAACCCTTTAAAAATAACCCCTTGAAAGAAATTACCGGTGTCCGGTTTTCTTACGCGACGAAAGCGTCACCGACACGCGGAGAACGGCTCGTCCTCTCGAAATTTCGTCGATAATTTATAGCCGAAGGGAAAAGAGAAATTATTGTTATTAGCCGACGCCACCGGACGAATGGGAATCTAACCGACCGAAATTGTCCAATTATGAGTTTTTTTTCTGTTTTCACACGAGCAAAACTTGTTCTTTACCGTTTGATACTACTCTTCAGAAAAAAATGTTTAACACAAAATTATGGAGAAAATGTTGATCTGTGGGATATTTTCTTTGCTGGTTACTACGGAATCCGCTTTTGTGATTTAGGACAGGAAGAAAACGCCCCGAAATTTTTTTTGACCACCCTCCGACTCACGTCGTTATCTTTTAGATTAGAATGATGCGATCGAATCTAATTATTATTCAAGATGCGGCTCGTCCGAAGTTAGCGAAGGGGTTAGGCGGGATCAGAGGATGGAGAAGAATGAAAAAGAAGGAGTGACCGAAATCTATGAGATCAATATGGTGGCGGCTGTCTGGGATATGTTATTAGAGGGTCTTCAGGTAACTGGAAAAGATTAACGAAGGGAGCTAATTGTTCCGAGGTGCCATCAACGGAGAGGAGAACCCATCCATCCAAAGACGATGGGGCGGAGGAGGAGTGGAAAAAGGGGTCCCGGACCGCGAGGGCATGAGCTCCGCCCACGAGTAGCTCTCTAAACCGCCCCTGACTACTTTTTCCTTTCATCCTAATCACCGACTCGAAATGGAATATCCTTCCTTACACTGCCTTCTTAGGTAATATTTTTCAGCTCCGTAAACGACCAAGCACTTTATCTAATTCCTTATTTCAAAAATATTATTTGATCCATCTTTGTTTCATTTCAGAATCCTAAAATTTATTAAGTGTACAAATGAAACTCGGCTAAAATCTACAAAATTCAAATTTACCCTGTGGCTGAGTTTCATTTTGTACACCTAATAGGATGCACCATTTTCGGAAAATAATTTTTTTTTAAATAAATTTATCTTGAAACAGTGCGTCCTAGAGAAAAAATGAATAGAATAAAATTAAAGAGAATTGAATTTCCAACTTTTATTTAGTGCATTTTTTCAATATCTGTAACGGTTTACGATTTACAAGCCTTTAAAAATTAACCTTCTTAATGGTTATACTTCAATAACCTTCTTATACGGAGAAGGTCAACTTTTGATGGACTTTAACGCCTAAAATGTTAAAATTTTGAAAAAATGAACTACTAGGTGTACAAAATGAAACTCGGCTAAAATCTACAAAATTCAAATTTACCCTGTGGCTGAGTTTCATTTTGTACACCTAATAATTTAAAATCTTAATGACATGGGTTAGTCAACAACCCCGCTTTGCGTAAGGGTTTTCGCTAAAATGCCGGGAAGCCTTCTTCATTGTACATATCCCAGAAAAAGATTCTTCCTACAACTTCAGGGATTTGAACCCTGGACCTCCAGTATTCTGCGTATTATTCACAGGAAGAATTTCAAATTGTGGAATCCCAGTTAAAAAAGAAAATCGAGTCTTTCCGTGTTCTGTGATTAGAAACCGTGGATGCTTCACTACGCAGCAAGCTCATCCTGCATCGTCCGGTTCAATTACGTACAATCGACGTCCTCATTTTCTGCTAAGGCTCTTTTTTCTCCCTACTCTCTCGATGTTTATGAGGTGCTAAGCGGCTGAGGTAGGGCATAGAAAGAAATAAAAAGGTTTCTTCGAAAGAGTAAAAGAAGGCCATTAGGCACTTTACTATCTTCCCATGGCTAAATGATTAAGTGTTTTCCCCAGTTTTAAAATGAAAAAGTTTTACAAATACTAAAATTGCCAAGGGAAACCCACCCCTACCCACCACCCCCGGGGCTATCCAATGGGATTCTGCTGTGTGTGGCATCATCAGGATCGGAAGTACATGAAGCATCCGATAAAGTTAATAGTCTATTCCCTGATATTGTAGAGATATCCTGAGTTAACGTTATAACATGGACTTTGTTTTAATTGTTAGCTCTAATCTAATTACTTCTAATCTAATTTTAATCAAATCAACCTTGATTAATTTTTCAGATTGATTGCTTTTCGTGATGATGGGTTTCAGCAAAAAAAAAAAACGACTTTTATCCCTTAAAAATTCAATAATGAACATGTAAAATTCAAGATATCATGCAAAGGGACCATAAATAATGCATGGCCTATGATAGGCAAAAAAAAAAAGGTCAATATTGTTTATTTATATCCGATATGGGATAAGCGAGGATTAAAAAATTAGAATGACCCCCCCGAGGCTTTTTTGGTGAGGGCGGTGGGTGAAGGGAGCCCATAAGCAATATCTCTCCCTGGGAAGATATCGAAGGCCCGCAGCTCCGTCAAAAAAGCGACGGGGAACCCAGGTTTTCTCTTTTCCCTTTTTTTATTTAGTGCTGCCTTGAGATGGGGTTCTTCTTCATCCCTCCGACACGTCTTCGACACTAAAAGCCTCCTTCACCCTCTCCGACATTTTACGGACGTCGTCGTCAAATTGGTTTGTTACTTTTTACGTAGACTTTACGACCGACCGCAAATGCTGCTCCGTCACTCACACGTCGGTGATATTTCACTTCAAAACATCCATCTCATATGAAAATTTCCGAGGAGAAAAAGCTAAAAATGTTTTGAATTTCAAAAAAATGGCGGAGATATGTCTGTTTGAAATTTTAAAAAATTCGCTGCGGCCGAACCGTTGGTCCGATTTTCACCAATTACTCCTTATATTTTTTACGAATTTTTGGCGTAAAAAAATTGCCACTTTTTAATTATTAATTTTTTTAGTAGGGAGAAATTTCGTACTTCTACCCATTACGAGAGGCACATCCCAAGGCCAAAGAGCCCATTATTTCTATCTTGACACTTCGAAAAATTTTCAAAAAAAGAACTTGGAAAATTTTTCGAAAAAAAAACCGGAAAATTTTTCGAAGAAAAAAATTTTTTTTTGACAAAAAACTTACAAAATTTTTCGAAAAAAAAACTTAGAAAATTTTTCGAAAAAAAAAAAAAAACCCGGAAATTTTTCGAAAAAAACTTTTAAAAATTTTTTTAAAAAAAAAAAAGGAAAAAAAGAGTTTTTGAAAAAAACTTTTGGAAAAAAGACTTCCCCCTCCGTTATACTTCCCCTCCCTTATACTTTCCCTTCCTTCATACTTTCCCTCCCTTATACATTCCCCTTCGTTATACTTTTGTTCCCTTATACTTCCCTCCCCCGTTATACTTCCCCTGACTTATACTTCCCCCTCCTAAATTGTTACTTCTCTTTAAGGAAGTTTTCGTTGGAAGCTCTTCAAACCAGTACTTTATGTTGTGCCATCGACAAAGCATATGATAAGTTTACCTACGGTTATGCTCTTTCATAAATTTGGATTCATATCGTCCGCCCACCTGCGCGCTTACGTCGTGCATGAAGGCTTACCCCGGCCTTATCTAAACTATAGGATTTTAATGAAACAGAGGAGGTAAACCAGATCCCTTTCGCAAGAAATTCAGTAATACTTTTTAAAATAAAATTCGGCCGCTTGTCATCAGGGTGTGAGTATCATATTTCCGAAGTATCGGGCCACTCCACAATTCTTCGTAAAATTCGTGATTCGCCAATTTCGGAATTTAAAGAGGGAGGAAACTCTGGTTTGATGAACGTCAGCTATTAATCAGAACGAGGATGAAGAGGGGAAGGATTTTTGACAGGTAGTGGCTCATTAGAATACCCGCTCTGTGTCTGAAGTGCCGCATGTCATCTTCCCCCATAAAATATTGACTTTTTTTTTGTCAATATATTATTATGATTATCATAGAACAATGCTATTTAACGATAATAGGATATCTTAATATTTTATAAAACTATTGAGTTATGCGTCTCGTATACCTGTAACCCCGACATCAATCAAACCTTTTCCCTTCCATCTACATTTTTAAATAGACTTCCTCTATAATGCATAAAATTAAAAATTGAATAAAACAAAAATAAATTATAAAAGGTGGTAGTTAGCGATGACTTTGGTTGATAGTTTATTGCTTGCTAATGGTCTGCACCCGAGTTACACGCATCTTTATGTATAAGACACTTCCGGGACCCTTATTTCTTTTTTTTTTCTTCCCTTAAAATTTTCACTTTCTTTACATCTAAAAGGGAAATTATATAATTAACAGTGTTTTTTTAATGTTTGAAAAATTGAGAAAGTTAAAATTAAGGCCTTTTTTTAAAAAAGTTGGAATTTCTATCATTCGCAGTTTTGGTCATTTTTATTAGGTGTACAAAATGAAACTCAGCCACAGGGTAAATTTGAATTTTGTATATTTTAGCCGAGTTTCATTTTGTACACCTAGTAGTTCATTTTTTCAAAATTTTTAACATTTTAGGCGTTAAAGTCCATCAAAAGTTGACCTTCTTCGTGTAAGAAGGTTATTGAAGTATAACCATTAAGAAGGTTAATTTTTAAAGGCTTGTAAATCGTAAACCGTTACAGATATTGAAAAAATGCACTAAATAAAATCTGTTGGAAATTCAATTTTCTTTAATTTTTATTCTATTCATTTTTTCTCTAGGACGCACTGTTTTCAAGATAAATTAATTTAAAAAAAATTATTTTCCGAAAATGGTGCATCCTAGAAAAAAATAATTAAGTACAAATTTATAGAGAATTAAATTCCTACAATTTTTATTTATTAGTGTACAAAATGAAACTCAGCCACAGGGTAAATTTGAATTTTGTAGATTTTAGCCGAGTTTCATTTTGTACACCTAATACAGGGTAAACTGGATTTTTTGGTAACCTCGTTCTTTTTTTGCCAATTTCCAGGCAGCCTGATATATCCACGAGTTGGGAGACCCGTTCGGCATCTGTGAACGTTTAGATTTTGATTCAAAACGTGTGGACAAACATGTGTTAGAAAAAGATTTTTAACTTCAGGGGCTAATGGGAGCCAATTTAGGCCCGGGATGAAGGTCTAGACTTAATAATGAGGAAGCAATTACAAGTCCCTTTTTACCACCCGAAAAACTCTTTAAAATCGATTTGAAGTCCATATTTAAAAATAACCCTTTCGCGCTCAAAAATCACAGGATCCTAACATTTACATTTTAATTACTGCAGGAGAAGTTTTGTACTTTTTAGGTAGGAAAGGTGTTGTTCCACCCGTTCCCTAAGGCGAGTTTGACAGAAATTATAGCCTCAAAATTGTTTTATGCTCGCCTAGAAAGAGAAGAATAAAAACGAAGGCTCGAAATGTAAGTTAAATTCCATAGAAGTTCGATTTTCAACTTATGAATAATGTATTCCCATCATGGTTGCGTTAATTCTCACAATTGCTATCCCTTGGGATATGGTCTCCATTTGAATCATCCTCTTCGGGACCAATAATAACTTTCTCATTCTTCCTTCTCGTTTATTACGAAAACGCCTTTTCCATCATGCATTTTAAATAGATGAGTTTATTCTGTAAATTTTGTCGTCTTGGTTGCTCCTTGTGAATCTGCCCTGAAAGCCCAATTTTGACGGATTTTTTTTTCTCGCCCAAGAAACCACCTTTGCTTTTAGCCCCATTTTAGTAATTTTTATCATGGGTCGAAAGTAACAGTTAACTTTTATTTTGAAATATGTTTTTTCCTTAAAGTCTTATATTTTGGATTGAAAAATGAAAAAAAAAGTGAAACTTTCACAACAACCTATTTCCAATCCATTAGAAAAACTCATTCCATTTGCTTTAGGGACCCGTTTTTTCCCCTCCGCGTTTTCATAAAAATGGCTAGTTTTAAAAACGGGCCCGCTGGCTTACCAGGGGGTACTAAATCAGCGAAAAATAACGATTAACACATAAAATATCTATAATTTACGTTCAAGAATTTTCAAGTTGACCTCAGCCGCTTTGAATTTTTAAAAAAATTTCAAGAAATGAAAAGAAAAAATAAGTGAATGAGGGGAAAAAAACATGATAAAAAAAGAGAATGATGACAAGAATATTATAACGGCCGATTCTCACGAGGGCCTCCAAAAATGAAATATGAACATATCTTTAATACCTACCTACTTATTTTCGTTATCAAACCGCCTCAAAATATTCGTAAATTTTTCCCCCTTTCTCTATTTTCATTTTTAGTGCGTTGGACGTGGAAGGTGTAATTAAAAACGATCCGTACTTATCCGAACTTATCCGTAATCATTATTAAAAAAATATGATTACGATTATGCCCAACTTTGTCATAACTAAAAAGTTCAATGAAACGAAAAAGAAGCTTGAAAAGAGTTGGAGTCCTGAGGATTGAAATATGCGTGGAAGGTGAAAGATTTATGCCTCGTAAATTGATAATACAGATGACGGAAGAAGGCTAAATTATTGACGAGTGATAGGAGAATTGCAAGCAAAAGGGGAGAAAGGGTACTAAAGAAAATTGTTTTACGATGACGTCCATATACCATGAACTCTTCAACCTTCATGAGGCAACCCTGTAAGGCGAGCTATTTTATTTTTTTATAGTTTTTTTAATCAAATACGAAAATGATTTCAAATTCCTTTTTAATTCGACGGCGTAACTATTATTGTGGGAGTGATTTTGAGCCCTAAAAATATCTGCATTGCGCACTTTCGATATCGGTCGGCTGAATTACGGACGGGGTTTTAAATACCTACAAGAAGTTATTATTTCTAGTCAGTTTTAAAAAAAGTACTAGTTTGAATAGCTTCCAACGAAAACTTCCTTAACGAGAAGGAACAATGTAGGAGGGGGAAGTATAAGGATGGGGAAGTACAAAAGGAAGGGTATAGAATGAATTCAAGCTTTTAGACAAATTTTTCTACTTTCAAAAAATATTCAAAGTATTTTTCCAATTTTTTTTTGTTTTTCGAAAAATTTTCAAAGTTTTTTTCCCCCAAAAAAAGTTATTTTTTCTATTTTTTTTTTCAAAAATCTTTTTCAAAGTATAAATGAGGGAAAGTATGAAGGAGGGGTAAATATAAGGGAGGGAGATGTATAACGGATAGGGAAGTATAACGGAGGGGGAAGTTTTTTTTTTCTAAATTTTCCAAGTTTTTTTTTTTTTTTTTTTTTCTTAAATATGCAGTTTTTTTTCGAAAATTTTTTAATGGATCAAGGTAGAAATAATGGGCTTTCTGCATAAGGGATGCCTCTCTCGCAAAGGGTAGATATATCAAATTTCTCCCTACTAAAAAACAAAAAATTTACACCAAAAAGTCGTTAAAATATAGAAGTTTTTGGTGAAAAGGTGAAAATCTGGCCAACGGTTCGGCCGCAGTTTTTAGAATTTCAAACAGACATATCTCCGCCATTTTTTCGAAATTCAAAAATCGCCCTAGTTACATTCTTGTTCTCCGACTAAGGAAGATTTTGTGAAAATTTGGTAAAAATGGGTGGAAAACTGTGGCGGTGAAGTGTTCCGGAAAAATGCTACGGACGGCCGGCCGGCCACAGACAAGTTGAGATCGGTAAAGATCAATATTCGATTTGACCCTCCGGGGTGTGGAAGACCCTCCCCAAAAACCTGACGTGTAGGGTACCACAATAACTTCTTTAAGGAAGTTAAAAAGTTTAAGTGAAACTTTTTCTTTTTAAGTAAAAATTTCTTTTAAGAAATTTTTTTTTAAGTGAAATTCAGATTTTTTAAAGACTGAATCATTTTAGTGGCCGGATTGTGCAGAAAGCCTTACCACGGCATTCCAAATCGAATTCGGAAGACCAAAAAGTTGATAGACTACAGTGTCTGTTTTTATAAAAGAAAATTTAATTGTTTTTATCATTTATTTATATTTCACACGGCCATGAGGCGACTATCAATCCGGGTCTACAAATTTTACGATGATGGCTTTATGGTAATGGGATGAGCCCACGCCTAAAGAAGCGGAAAAAAAGAGCGAGAGAGAGCGAGGAGGGGGGAAAACGTTTTGGGAGAAGTGCCGTTGCGGAGTGAGATTCAATAAATCTATTGATCATTGTTAATTTATGGGCCTTTTGAAACGCCACCGTTCTACTTAGTGGTTTTGAGGTCTCTCAACTATCGCTGCGACTTGGTTTCGATATGATCTGGGGATTAACGGCAGTCGAAAACCTTCGTCCACTGTGTTGGTAATTTAATAAATTACTCAGGGTGGGACAACAGTTTGGAAGCTGTGAAGAATCCATGAGTTTAATGTCAACTCTTCTTCAGAAGGCCGGCTGTCACGTACAGAGCATTCACTCTCCCTTTTAACTTTCTATCCTCTCCCCTCTGTCGTCCAGACTCCAAAACGTGCATCTCAACTAATTCTACGTTGTTTTCTTTTGCCCGGAGGCAAAGAGTGCACGAAGAAGCAATTATTTCAAAGAATAATTTCCAACGTCAATAACTACTCGTGGTACGGAAATAAGGCAAAAATTATCCTCCTAAACGCCCTCGTGAGCCATCGAATCTTCGATAGCTCCTCTTCTCCCGAAAGACAAAATGCAAAACTCAATCCACGAACAAGCAACAACAAAGCTGAGGGCGAAAAGTTTTTTTGAAAATTAAAATAGACTTAGAAATAATTTATTGATTGTTTTTATTCATGAATACAGAGCAATCTAGAAGAGGCTTTTTCTAGGCTTTTTCGGCGAAGGGCCCGCAATCGGGTATTTCGATTTTCGTTTGCCCACTTGTTCCTCCTCTTTTTTGTCATCTTGAATGTAAGCCGCCTCACTGTAACAAAAATTTATTCTTAGGAGGCATCTTCTATACAGTCTAAACTTACACGATATGCAGAATTTGACGGCGAGTTCTTCTAGCTATGAGTAATCGTTTGAAGATGTCGATTGGAGGTTTCGCATGGTGCATTGTTTTTTGGTGTAGAGGAAGCTGTGTAACCCATCTAAAAGATACCAAAAATTTTAAAACTATCAGAGTACACCCTTTCTTAAGAAATCTGCTGAAAGATTACAGAAAGTTCGAAATTTTTTGGGCTAAAATACCGTGGGAAACGCCGGAAAATCCAGTACAAAGTATAGGCCGAAAAACTCGGAAGTTTAAAAAGGGTTTTGGGGAAACCGTAGAAAATGTCCGGAAATCGAGGGAAAAAAAGTGTTCTCTAGGCCGGAAAGAAAAGGCTCAAAACTACTGAGAAAGGCGTTTCTTTTATATTTGGCAAATAAAAAATTTAAAAAATAACTATTAGGTATACAAAATGAAACTCGGCTAAAATCTACAAAATTCAAATTTACCCCTTGGCTGAGTTTCATTTTGTACACCTAATAAATAAAAATTGTAGGAAATTTAATTTTCTATAAATTTGTACTTGATTATTTTTTTCTAGGATGCACCATTTTCGGAAAATAATTTTTTTAAATAAATTTATCTTGAAAACATTGCGTCCTAGAGAAAAAATGAATAGAATAAAAATTAAAGATAATTAAATTTTCAACAGATTTTTTTAGTGCATTTTTTCAATATCTGTAACGGTTTACGATTTACAAGCCTTTAAAAATTAACCTTCTTATGGTTATACTTCAATAACCTTCTTACACGGAGAAGGTCAACTTTTGATGGACTTTAACGCCCAAAATATTTAAAATTTTGAAAAAATGAACTACTAGGTGTACAAAATGAAACTCGGCTAAAATCTACAAAATTCGAATTTACCCTGTGGCTGAGTTTCATTTTGTACACCTAATAAAACGTTTTGTCGGGAGTGAGGTTATCCGCTCTTTAAAGGGTCAAAGAATATTAAAAACGTCTCAACGTCAAGAAGGCTTTTAACTTAAAGAAGTTATTGTCATACCCTCCACGTCGGGTTTCTGGGGAAGGGTCTTCCAGACCCCGCAGGGTCAAATGGAATATTGATTTTTACCGATCTCAACTTCGTCCGGCCGTCCGTAGCATTTTTCCGGAACACTTCACGGCCACAGTTTTTTATATTTAAAATCAAGTTTTAAGTTTCCCGAAAAGTACCAAAAGATAAAATTACTTTCTTCGGTTTAATGATTTAATTTGTAGGCTACGAAAACTAAAAAAAAAGTAAAAATTATACTTACAAGAAAGAAGAATTTGAAACAGTAAAACTTTAAATAAACATGGCTGCACTTGAATCAGGTGATTAGCTAAAAATATACGTCATAGCCAGTGCCTCCAACTTTTGAAATTTTTTAGTACGAAATTATAAGCATTCTAAAATTAAATCCAAACCAGTTGAAGGATAAAAAAAAAATTTTCTCCTCAATATTTTAATTGTTTACTATTTTATTGGGAAAAAGTGTGATTCAATTGAGAATTGACTGCTTTGACTTTATCAAAATTCTTTTTATTAGGGAAATATCATTGAATTTTATCAATTATTAAGATTTTTTGTGAGGGAGAGAGAATGAAAAAACGGAATTTCCACGACCGGTTTCGGTGTAATACGCCTCATCAGGTGGACTATTTCCTTATTTTCACTCTCATCTCATTTTCTACTTGACCTTACTATGTGGTATAAGTGAGACCGAAGAAAATAAGGAAATAGTCCACCTGATGAGGAGTATTAAGCTGAAACCGGTCGTGGAATATCCGTTTTTTTCATTCTCTCTGCCTCACAAAAAATCTTAAAATTCTTTTTAACTTTTTGTTTAGAGAAAAGTTAGGAATAAGGGCGAAAAAGGGGTGAAATTTTCTCCTCGAACCCTTATGCAATTTTCGACGATCCGAGGAATTTCGCACATTCTTCATAACCCTTAAGAAACAAAAGAAGTTATAACTAAAAAAGAAGAAAAAAAATAGCGGGAAAGATCCTTTCGTACCGTGAGAATCGTAATTTTTCAGAGGCTGACAATAATGATCTTCATTTTACGACCTCGAAGACGTTTCGGTGAAGAAGAGAGAAAAAAACCGCTAATTACTAAACTCTTCAATAATTTCAATTTTTCTTTCTTTTTTAACAAAGAAAAATGTTTTAATCCAATTAAAAATTTAAAAAACAAAACAAAAAAAAATTGACAGGAGAAAAAAAAATTATATTCGGAGGAGAAAAAAAATGAAGAGATTGGCCGAGGCTTCCGTCCTTGAATACTTTTATCCCGTTTATTTATTTTAATGATTATTTCTGTTGTGGGCCCGGCCGTTTTCGAGGAGGTGTGACGGGAAAAGGGTGAAGGGAGAAGAAGAAGAAAAAAGGGGTTTGTGATCCCGCGGATGGAGGGCGACGAGGGGGGGAAGCCAATTAAAGTGGAAGGGCGGAGCTTCCAACTCTAAATTACAGAGCAGGCAACATAAATAACTCAGCATACACTATAATTATGAACACCAATAATTATCAGTTGTGGTGGCAGTCTCAGGATGCTTCTATAGAAGTCTCCTCCTCCATTCATTACCCGACCCCATCATCTATACACTTTTATTTACTAATTTAAATTGATATATTATAAAAAAAAGGAGGGAATATAACCGGTCTCTGTGGTAAAAGTTTTTGGCCTTTTATCTCTACGAATCAAAAAATCCATGAGTTCAACTTCGATCAAGACCTCCCGATCGGCGCTTAAACGCAACCCTCCCTTCCACCGTCGAAACATCACCACCCTTCACCTTTTCTTGTAATTTATACGAGAAGCTCTTTCGCTCGGATAAAAATAGGAAGTCGATACGCCCATTTCGACTCGCGCAAACATTTTATGATCCTCAAATCTTCCATCGAATCCTGTCTTTGTCGGCTGCACTGGGATTGCGCATTTTTTACCTACTTGCTAAATTTTTTTGGCACCGTGATTGCGCATGAGTAAATATTGAGCATAAAACTATCAAAAACACTCCGTGTAAAAAATAGAAATAACTATTAATTTTTTTGATATTCTAATTTTATTGCGTATTCCGCAAGGAGCTTGATTTTACTAATAACCAATAATGGAGGAAGAATGACTGTGATAACGGGTATCTCACGACGTTTCGGCTTAAAAAGCCTCCTCAGTGGCTATTCTCTCTATCACAATCATTCTTCTTTTCACTGTGAACCCTATCACGGAGAGATTTAGTAGACACAGTGCGAAGCTGTGTGAAAAGAAGAATGATTGTGATAGACGGAATAGCTCACCTGACGAGGCTTTTTAAGCCGAAACGCGTCGTGAGATACCTGTTATCACAGTCATTCTTCCTCCATTATTGGATATTTGTAAAATCAAGCTCCTTCCGGAATACATACGCAATAAAAATTAGAATATCAAAAAGGTAGTGCCATGACAGCAACCTGTCATAAAAATTTAAAAAACCAATAATTAGGTGAGTGGCTCTATCTCTTGGAGAACGGTGGTGGCGGAGAGCTTCCGGAAACGGTTTGTTTCCAGCTTCCCGCTATGTCTACTGAATCTCTCGGAGATAGGGTTCACAGTGAAAAGAAGAATGATTGAGATAGAGGGAATAGCTCACCTGACGAGGCTTTTTAGCCGAAACGCGTCGTGAGATACCCGTTATCACGTTCCTTACGCCATTATTGGTTATTAGTAAAATTAAATTTTTACTAAGATCAAGTCTTCTCC
The DNA here is from genome assembly GCA_014119065.1 of Orius insidiosus. NCBI lineage: Eukaryota > Metazoa > Arthropoda > Insecta > Hemiptera > Anthocoridae > Orius > Orius insidiosus. Next base: position 16,181 of record JACGAQ010001523.1, read on the forward strand.
TTGTTTTTGAGGTGGAAAGTGGAGGAACAGTGAAAAATTGGCAAATGCTCTATTTCGGGTGCTCGATTGGATACAGTTGCTCCTAAAAAAACGTGTAAGTCAAATTTGTTGGAAATTTAGTGATCTAAATTTTGTATATCGTTATGTCTTAAAAAAATGAGATGGGAATGATCTAGAGGCCAAAATCTGAAAAAGTGCTGATTTCTGTCAGTTGATGGATATCATCTTTTCTTCCCTTATGTGCATGAAGTTCGTCTATTGACTGGACTAAGGAAACGAAGGAATTTGTGAGAGATTTTCAAGATGCGCAAGGTTTCACATTAGGGATTAAGGGATATTTTCATGAGCAATCCCGGTGCAGCTGTCTTGCGGGCTTTAGTTTTATAATCTTAGGTGTTACATATTTAGCAGACCTCTAACTTTAAGAGCTCCTCTTGGCAGTCGGGGCACAGAGATGGGCTTGATACCTACTTTGCCAAAATTCATACCCAGCATTCGGCTCCCGCAATCCTTGATTGCCTTTGCGACGGGTACCTACTTTGCCAAAATTCATACCCAGCATTCGGCTCCCGCAATCACAACTAACGAGATGCTAGGAAAGCCTTCTACCTCATTTCCTTCTACACAGCACCGACTTATCTTTATGAACGGAACTTGAGCTTTTTGACAAAGACTAAAAAGAAAGGTCTCAAAACTGTGCTTCTACGCCAGAAAATCGAGGAAATGACCGAAAACTCGTTAAATGGGTTGTTCAGTGCCCGAACATCTAAAAAACAGACGTTTCTTCACCTACGTTTTGTTGAGTTCGCCCTTCGTACCCGGAGCGCCTCATATTCTTTTGGGGACAGGTGAGGAAAAGAAAACCGATATTGCTCACTAGATTGTTGAGACCCCCCCCCCCTTAATTTCCTAGTTGCATCCAATGACTTTGAAGTAATTTTGAAATGCCAAAAGACATCCGAGCAAAGGATCAATCCGAAAAGGAGGCTCGATGGCTTGATGAACAAAAACTGAACATTTTTGGATGTTTTCTATTCGATTTTAATTTAAAATGATTATTATTGAGACGTTGGTTGGATGAATGGAATCTATAGTTGCTATTGTTGTATAATATTTATTGAGCGGAATGAAGGGATATTCACTCTCTCACACACTTTACGTTACCCCTCACCCTTACGTTATTTGTAGATAAACATAACGTTGGATCAGTTACAAAGAGGATCCATTTTTGCTATGTTTTGATTGCCTTGGAGCGCGCGTTGGAGCAAGTTGATCATGTAAGGGGGAAGGGGGTGATCGATGGAAGGGAAGGACGGGGGGAGGCGATGGGGTGAGTGGAAGCTTCCAGGCTGTACAAACAGAGACCAAACACCCCTCTCGCTCGCTCACTTGTTCAAAAACCCCTCCTGGTTTCTCGCCAAACAATTCACCATTGTAGAGCACCTCTACTTCCTCTTCTCAAGGCCCCCCCTTCCTATACAAACCGCAGCTTCCACAATATTTAAATAAACCCCATTTTCTTCTTCCCTCTTGTTTTTCACTTTTACCAAGGATTTACGCGGTTTTTATTTCGCAAATTCAAGGACTTAGTTATAAGAATTCTGGTAAATTCGAGTTGGAAAATGTTTTTGTGGTTTAGAGAAAAAGGGATTCGAAAGCCCTTCTGATTCGAGGACACCCGCAGTTTTAATCTCATTCCAATGACTTCCTGAGACGTGACTTTCATGTCGGATGAGCGGAGGGATTCCACGATAATGAGCTTTCACGAATGAGACCTACTGCCAATACTTTGAACTTCTAAACGTTCCTTCAAACTCCCCCAAAAGTACCTTGAACATCCCTGGCTTAGGCGAAAATCAAGGATTGTGTGCCCTCTGCTCAAGGAGTCCTTCACCCTTGAGGGAAATTGGAAGGATCAATTTTATTTGAAGAAACAGAACATTCAAAGGACGAAATATGGAACCATTGAGAGAAGGTTGTATCCTTTAAGGAACGATTATTCTTTCATAATTTCTCGAATTCTATTAGGTGTACAAAATGAAACTCAGCCACAGGGTAAATTTGAATTTTGTAGATTTAGCCGAGTTTCATTTTGTACACCTAATATAAGCAAAAAAAAATTAAATTTAAAAAAAACTTGATAGTTCAAAAATGTCAGATTCGCTACGCCTAGCTGTTACATATTCGAGGCCGTTTTACCCTTCACACCGGTGTTAAACGTTTTTTACCTCATCGATCACTCTGAGGGGAACGAGAACAACCAGGTGGCCTGCAAAAAAACGGACCCAGTCCGTAACACTTTTTGTTTTCCTCGTTTCCACGGTTGCAAAAACTTAAAAAGATGCCCGTTTCCACAGTCCTTAAGGAAAAAAAGGCACAAGTCAGTTAACGACATTCATTGAAAATGCGGAAATCTCTTGGGTTAAAGATCTTCCCGTGCCGATTTAGGTTTTGATGTTATCGAGGTAAACAGGGAAGGAAGAGGTTTGATTCGGCTAGGAAGCACGCAGCCTGACATCGACATCAAACATCACGCAACGCCCAAACCAAACGAAACCCTCATCCGTGAACCGATAACTATCGATCTACATGTTGCTGGTAACTCTTCACCTATTCTTTCTTCAATAAAATTTGGCTAGGTAAACTAAATTGCGAGGAGCTGTGTAACAGATAGGGAATTATTGTGATTGGCAAGACTGCTTTTGGGGTTATCCCGACTTATGCCGACTCTGAAAACCGATCGCTCTTTATGTTTAATAAAATTCTTACGTTTTATGCTTTATTTAAGTTTTCTTAAGTTAATTTGCCCTACAGCTGAAAGATAGTTACTTCAGAAAACAGGGTAAATTTTCAGACCGTTTTATTGGATTTACCGGTGTTTCACTGGGTATATCTGCCAAGAAGCGCTTGGGCGTTTTCCAAATCTTCTACCTACAGCCCAAAGAACCCACTGGCTGCATAGAGCTTTTAACTGCTAGTGCCCTTCAAGAAGTTCAGCCTGTTTGTATATTTTTCCCATCCGTGCTTCACCCTGCAAAGTGGCGGGGAGGCTTTCATGGCCGCCTTCGTTTGTATATAACAATAGAGGAAAAACGTTGTTATAAATAAGATTTCCGACAAGAAAGTAGTAGTGGGCGCGGCTGTGAGGGTGAGATAGTTCACGATTGATAACCCCTCCTATCGAGTCCCCATTGAAAGAGAAAAAGGGAGAAAAGCGCGTAGGGGCCTTGACTCGAGACGATATGCATTAATCCGGGCGAGTGCACGGCCCCGAGTCGAGATAAAACTTTGAATGCTCCAAACGCAGACCGACGACAACTGAAGGGCGAGGAACGTCCGCGTAGGGGGATCGTCGGAGCTGATATCAAAACAACGGGATGATGTTCAGCTGTTCTCCTATTGTGTCACCCCGACTCTTGGAGCTTTATCGGTTTACATAATGACTGATCCATCCAAACATTCACACTTGATGTTTTAGAAATCGATGAAATGCTTCTAATTTTAATTCATCTAAGGTTTTGCGAGGTTGACTGTGAGGTGGACAACGCATGACTACTGAGTGATATGGCCACCCTGCATTTTGTTACAACTTAATAATTTGTTGTTTAGGACGATGTACGTAGAGTGAGTATCCGGCGGGTCGAAATAGCCGAGTAGATGAGCGCTCTCGGGGGGGGGTCATTAATCAGGTAGGAGGAACAATAGACAGGTAGGAGGAGGCGTTCCTAACGGTATTATTTTCTCTCACCCTTCAGAGACGTGATTAGTTTGAACCGTGACCCCCAGTCGGTAGCCTTCCCCGGCCGAGGTTCGACTCTCCATTTCTTCAAAACCTCAAACTCCCATCTAAAACATACCACAACTAAACTAATCAAAAGACCTTTCCACATTCGGGTCATTTGTTTGCACCGGCTGCAGTTTCAACTGCATGGGAAAACTAGTTCTTTTTGTCGATTACTACGTTTTTCAAACCCTTTGAGGGCCCAACGAAGGCCGTGAACTATTGGTGCATATATGGTAACTCGGTTGGGATCCCCCAGTCGGTAGCCTTCCCCGGCCGAGGTTCGACTCTCCATTTCTTCTTCAAAACCTCAAACTCCCATCTACAAAACATACCACAACTAAACTAATCAAAATAGACCTTTCCACATTCGGGTCATTTGTTTGCACCGGCTGCAGTTTCAACTGCATGGGAAAACTAGTTCTTTTTGTACGACTACGTTTTTCAAACCCTTTGAGGGCCCAACGAAGGCCGTGAACTATTGGTGCAGATATAGAGGTAACTCCGGTTGGGATCGCATGAGCGGTAGGCTCGTGTCGGGGTGGACTGCCCCGGGGATGATAGGGTAGCAAAACAATCTCAATTGAAACGATTCTTCCAGTTCATCTTCCCCGCAGCGAATAAACATCCTTCTTGGTCTTTTGTCTAAAACTAGGGAAACTATTTTCGAACTAGTTTCATTCGAAACTTGCCATCCAACGATGCGGTTTCCCATATTGTGAGGGAGCTAATTCATTTGTTTTCTTCCAAGGTGTTAATAATGGATAGGAAAATGAGCATCGGCTGAAGGGAGGGTGGGTGTTGCACTTTTTCATAAGGGTCACATCTGACTAATACCCTCCGCCTCCGCTCCCATGTTAATTGTTTGCACTTTAAGCCCTTTCACATCTGCTCTTCTTGTCCGCCTCTTCAAAATTATTTATTGAACATCCATTCTTTTAATTGATACCGCAATCCGTCACCGTTTACGGGGGGGGGGGGGCTTTTAACATCCTGAGGGCGTTAACAAAATACACACGCACTTGTTTAAAGAGCAAACGGTGACATTTGGACCGTTTATGGAGTTCTCCCTTGAGAATCGTCCTGACGAATCAGGTACAATCGTTTTTCGTAATTAGGTTTGTCCTCGGAAAAGATGATGATACTATACATTTGATGATTCTGATCAGATCGGGACATCTGTTATTGATGAGCCAATCAGGGAATCGGGGTGAGCTGTTCAAGTCCAGTGACGCACGCAAAGGTTAGACCACGCGATCAACACTCCCTTCAATGCCCACCCGACGATCAAAACATCGCTAACTTTATTAATAACCGACGACCGAATTAACCCTTGTCTCCTCAAAAACATGTTTTGTCCACACGAATAATTAATTTGTCAATAACAAAAACAAAATTTCATGTAAAAAGCGAGATTGATGGCCTTTCGAAGTAGGTCATCATTAAACAGAAGTCAGAGGCACTAATAACAGGGAAGAAAATGCCTATAGGGGAAAATATATCACCTGTGGTTTACGCTCTTTCTATGCATCGGCACACCTTTCTATTTACATGCGTACAACCCCAAATTACCCTCTTTGCGTACACAAATTGTGAATGATGCCTAGAACTTCATGAATGAAATACCAGTTTTAATGGCGTAATTGCTCTGCCGGAAAGGATCGGGGAGGAAAAAAAAGATCACCTCGGGCAAGTACTTTGAGAACCCTCGAACGGCTCCACACATGACAAATTATCGGTTTCGACACTCCTCTATTTATAGAAAAGGAGAGTTTCCTTTCGGAGGACACCGACCAAGAAAATTGCCCGCTTTCGGAATCGCCGATTTCCTGTCAAAAGTTCGATCCAGTCTCTTAACTTCCTTAAAGAAGTTATTGTGATACCCTCCACGTCGGTTTTGGGGGTCTTCCAGACTCCGTAGGGTAAATTCGAATATGGATCTATACCGATCTCAACTTAGTGGTTCCGGCCCGCCGTAGCATTTTTTTTCCGGAACACTTTACGGCCACAGTTTCATCCGATTTTCACCAAATTTTCACCAATTACTCCTTATATTTTAAATAATTTTTGGTGTAAAAAAATTGAAACTTTTTAAATTGTTGTTTTTTTTTTAGTAGGGAGAAATTTCGTTCTACCCATTACGAGAGGCACATCCGTAGGCCAAAGAGCCCATTATTTCTACCTTGACACTTAAAAAATTTTCGAAAAAAAGAACTTAAAAAATTTTTCAAAAAAAAAAAGGAAAAAAGAAAAAGGAAAATCCGGAAAATTTTTCGATAAAAAAAGGAAAACCCGGAAAATTTTTCGAAAAAAAGGAAAACCCGGAAAATTTTTCGAAAAAAAAACTGAAAAAACGGAAAATTTTCGAAAAAAAACTGAAATTTTTTAAAAAATTTTCAAAAATAAAGATTAGGCAATTTTTTTATTATTATTCAAAAATTTTCCGGGTTTTCCTTTTCCTCTTTTTTTTTTTTTTTTTTGAAAAATTTTCTAAATTTTTTTTTTTTCTTTCTTTCTTTTTTTTTTTTTTGAAAATTTTTTAAGTTCTTTTTTAATTAAACTTTGAAAATTTTTTTTATTTATTTTATTTTATGTGTTATACTACCCTCACTTAAACTTCCCCTCCTATATACTTCCCCTCACTTATACTTCCCCCTCCCATATACTCCCCCCTCCGTTATACTTCCCCCTCCTATATAGATACTTCTCTTTAAGGAAGTTTTCGTTGGAAGCTCTTCAAACCAGTACTTTTTGCAGCTATCATTCTCCACCTAAATATTCGGGATAACCAAACTTCCGCCTTTGTCGAGACTATCGAGTTTCGGAAAATTTGATAGGGAAAGACACCGGTTAGAATGGGTTCCCGTCGTCATTGTATCCCGTAGAGTCTTTATGAAAGATTACAATGGATAATCCGAAAACCCCCTCAGGCAAACTAATCATCTGTTACACTCACACAGAGGAAGGTTATAGAAATGACGTCAAACGTCGCCTATTATGCACCTCTTTTCGTATCGAAATTAGGTTAGTACGGAAGCCAAGCCCTCATATTGACAAATTCACTCAACATAAAATCCTGAAACCTTGAAAGCCTTTTTTTTTACGTCACAAAATGAGCAATGAAAATTAGTACTTATTAAACATGATTATCTGAGGGTAAGGGAAGCATACCTGTCATAACCTATGTTTTATTTCGGTTCCATATTCAGATTTATAGGTAGTTAAATAATGATGTAAATTATAGGATGGTCACTTTTTTTTGGAGGTTGGGTGGGGAATAATAAGATTTGTCACGACCGGGCGACACCGAGTCGCCACCTTCAGCCGCGACTCTTCCCGATGCTCAACAGAGCGCGAACGCTTTTAGTTCCGAATCGAAAACGCACGCGTGCGGTGAAGAGACAACAACAAAAAAAAGAAGGAAAACTAACAAAACGAAAAACGTTCACTTAACGACCGCGAATAATAAAATTAACCCGAGAAGTAATGCTTAATCGATTCAATCGCCCGAGATAAACCACCAATTTTTTATTTTCCAGATGGATAAAATCGTTTTTCCGAGAATGTCAATCATACGTAATAATTTATTTAGATGTTAATTTTTAGTACCAATCATGAAGTTTTATTTTAAATATTAAAAACGATAAAATCAGAGAACAAAAAGTTTGGCCCCATCCAGGGTTCGAACGTTTTATCATCGGTTTCTTGCCCAACACTCTTCCAACTCAGCTACGGTAGAGGTAAAAATATAAATACATAACGGAGTCCTGTAGTAACAAACTATATACCAACTGATACAACAATTAGATGAGAAATGTAGTTACGAGTAAAGAGTGGCAATCCTGGGGGTTATACTGGCTGACGCAATGTTGACCTGTCTTCCAAGATTAAGGGAAAAAGAGAAAGAAGTAGCTTGGAAAACAGGTGGGATAAAATTCCAGATCAAAAGGCTTCCATAGCCAAGGGTAGATTGTTTTGCTAGAAACGCAAAGGTTGTAGGTTCGAATCTCACTGCCTTACTTTTTCCTACCCTTTTCCTCTTCCTGATTTACACGGTTATTAAATAAGGTGCATCATTAAATTTTTCATTGCCGTATAAGCCCAAGATAATCGTTTGATATTCACAAAAAACTGTTTCATCAGAAATTCCATTCTACCGAGTTTTTTTTTTTCTGTTCGCTCAATTTTTTTTGTCCTCAAAACTGGTAGGGCACGTGCCTCGTTCCAGACCTTCTTTCATCTCTTTTTTTTCCCTTTCTAATGTCCATCATGAAGACGTTTCGACTTTTTTTACTGTTGTTTTTGAAAAATAACATTCGAGGAGAGGGTAAAATTGAATTTCCAGGAAGGCAGTGTTTAGTTTGGGCTTGGGTTATACCACATTTTGCTAGTACATGAGACTATTGTCAAGCCGAATTACTGAAGTCAACTGTATGTAAAGCCGCGTCCACACTGGAGCATTCGGGCGGCAAATGCTCTAATGCCCCGAGCGAACATTTCCTGTTGAGGGCCTTTCTTTACAGTCTTTTGCTCAAGAAAAACCCTTTCCACTATTCATTTCTAAGCGTCCCATTTCGGGCATTTGTCAGGTGAATGAGAGGAGGGTACATTTTAATTGTTTTGGTTGTTTCGATATTCTAATCTGAGATGACACCCAGTAAAACGCGTGGCCACAGTCATCAATTTGGGGAGCTAATAACCGATGTAGCGCGATTAATTAAAGGGTAAAATGGGGGAGAGGGAAATGATTGAGAGTTGGGAGGAGGAAAAGGGGCCCGAGGGCGCGCGTCAGTGCAAAAACGACATAAGGGACTATTTGGAAATCGCCCTCTTCCAAACAAGCAGAACTCCCTTAGGGAAAACGCCCGGCACACGCAACCGATCTGGAAAGCGTTACGCTTCAAGACATATGGCAACGGTTTCGGCCCGAGAGAGAGAAAAAAAAATCGTTAAGACACGATTAATCATATAGTCAACAAACCTTTTTCCCCGGGGTCGTTTTATATGCGTCCCGAGAAGTTTTTGACAGCTCCCTTGTTGGGAATAACAGTCGTCCCTCGAAAATACGTCCAGATTGGGGCGTTTGATTGGAATCTTGCGGAATATGAACACGGAAGGGGAATCTGATTAGACAATTACCTGTTCCTAAATCCTATCAATTCCATCTCCTTGAATATAACCCCGGTTTACCATAATCCCAGGTAAATATTTAAAGTGTTATTCCTTTTAAATTTGTTTTTTTATAAAGTAACTCTGTCTTAAACACGAATTCACGAGTACTGGTTTGAAGAGCTTCCAACGAAAACTTCCTTAAAGAGAAGTATCTATATAGGAGGGGGAAGTATAACGGAGGGGACGTAAAACGTAGGGGAAGTATATGGGAGGGGAAGTATAACGGAGTGGGAAATATATGGAGGGGAAGTATAACGGAGGGGGAAGTATATGGGGGGGAGTATAACGGAGTGGGAAATATATGGGAGGGAAGTATAACGGAGGGGAAGTATATGGGGGGGAGTATAACGGAGTGGGAAGTATGGGAGGGGAAGTATAAAGGAGAATTTTCCAAGTTTCTAAGTTTATTTTGGAAAAATTTTCCGGGTTTTCCTTTTTCTTTCTTTCTTTCTTTTTCTTTTTTTAAATTTTCTAAGTTCTTTTTTCGAAAATTTTTTTAAGTGTCATGGTAGAAATAATGGGCTCTTTGGCCATGTGCTTCTCGTAATGGGTAGAAGTATGAAATTTCTCCCTACTAAAAAAATGATTATTAAAAAGTGGCAATTTTTTTACACCAAAAATTCTTAAAAAATATAAGGAGTAATTGGTGAAAATCGGACCAACTGCAACGGTTCGGCAGCAGCGAATTTTTTAAAATTTCAAACAGACATATCTCCGCCATTTTTTTGAAATTCAAAATTCGCCCTCGTTAGTTTCTTGTTCACCGACTAAGGAAGATTTTGTGAAAATTTGGTGAAAATCGGTTAAAACTTAAAAACTGGACCACAGAAGTTGAGATCGGTAAAGATCAATATTCGATTTGACCCTCCGGGGTCTGGAATGAATGGAGAAACCCGTCGTGGAGGGTATCACAATAACTTCTTTAAGGAAGTTAAATATCTAAAATCTGATTATTTTCGATAATGAGACGAGGAGCACAATGAACAGCGAGAAACGTAGATCACGACAATGCTGCCTCAGGTTTCATCCTCGGTCAACGATCGCGTCAACCTCGACGTCTCATGAACTTCGTTTGCTTCGGACCCAATTCCATAGAGACGCTGGAGATAAAGCAACACCTTCTTATTCTGCTGACATTAAATTAAACGCTGACTTTTCGGGTCTACTACACTAATTAGACCAGACACCAATGAAGCCTGACACTTAAAAAAGGCTGAGAAAGGGAAGCATGTATCCAGTCAAGCAAAACCCGCCCCGTTATTCATTCATTCAAATGGTTTTATTTGACTTGTGCGGAAGTTTAGGGAAAATGGCGTCATCTTGAGTAAAAGTTTAACTTCAAAATCTTTGGCTTATTTTTTCCTCTCGTTTGAATGATTATGCGAATCCCCTCGAGTGTCGTTCGGAGAGATTCAAAAAGGAAAAATGTTTGAGGGGGAGGAACGGCTCTTATCGGGCGGCTATAAATCGAGAAAGATCGGCAATGGTTTTAATGTTTTTCCTTTTATTTAACGGAATAAGGGACAAGGGCGGTGATTTGACGTGGGGGCGGCGTTATCGGTTATCTGAGCGGACTAAATCTCCGAAGGTGTTATCAGGCACGTGTCTCGGCGCAGAGTGTGCCAGAACGTCGGCCCTCCTTTCCCCAGTGACAGCTCCAAACCGTACTACATCTCCCCCTCACTTCCAACAGCCAACAGCGCCTTTAAAGAGGCCCTTTTAGACCCCTTTAACCCTCCCCCGGCTCGACCCTCGTCCTCTTTAACCATCAATTGTTGACTTAAATATATGTTGTCTACATGTTTCGCCAGAGTTTCTGCTTTTGACTTGAATGAATCGTGAAGGGAGGCCGTAAATAGAAAGGAGGCCTCTGAATTCCGGCTGAATTGCTTCAACAAGTTCATCTCCCCGCCCAGAATAAAGCTCTTTCTTCCACTCTTATAAAGACGTCAATTTTCCCAAAATAGCCTCCCATTCTTAAACTACAAAAGGACCTTCTTTCCAAATAATTTCAAATTCGTGGACACCCTTCAAGTTGGCGGAGTTCTTCTGTTAAAGAAGTACTAGTTTCCATCCAACGACAACTTCCTTAAAGAGAAGGAACAATTTTAGGAGGGGGAAGTATTAAGGGGGTGGAAGTATAAAGGAGGGGATGTTCAAGGAGGGGGAAGTGCAAAAGGAGAGGAAGAATAATTTCAAGCACTAAGACTAATTCTTTTTTCAACAAATTTTCCAAGTTTTTCCCCGAAAAATGTTCTAAGTTATTTTTTCCATCTTTTTCGTCAAATTTTCTAAGTTTTATTCGAAGTTTTTTCTTTTTTTTCTTTTCTTGAAAATTTTTTTAAGTTCTTTTTTCGAAAATTTGTCTAAGTGTCAAGGTAGAAATAATGGGTTCTTTGGCCTAGGGATGTGCCTCTCGTCCCAAAAACCCGACGAGGAGGGTATCACAATAACTTCTTTAAGTAAAGTGCAAAATTTTAACCGGCCCGTTAAGTAAAGGGCAAAACTTAACAGCCCGTTAAAAATTTAACCGGTCCGTTAAGTAAAGGGCAAAATTTTAACCGGCCCGTTAAGTAAAGGGCAAAATTTTAACCGGCCCGTTAAGTAAAGGGCAAAACTTAACAGCCCGTTAAAAATATAACCGGCCCGTTAAGTAAAGGGCAAAAACGTCACCGCCCGTTAAAAATATAACCGGCCCGTTAAGTAAAGGGCAAAAACGTCACCGCCCGTTAAAAATATAACCGGCCCGTTAAGGAAGTTAAAATCTGAAAATTCTGATTTATTGCTCGGGGAATATCCGAAAAGCGAGTACATTAAGAAAAATCCGTTTTTAGGAAGTTAAGACGAGGCCATTCAGAAATGAGTTAATTGGGCAACTTTTTACGGGGGGAAAAAGAGATGTTTCAAAACAAACTTTTCATCAAAACTTATTAATTCAAACTTTACATCAAAAGTTATTAGAAATGTCATTTTTATTCCAGGTTAAAATAAGTTTTTTCCCCCAAAAAAAGCTTCTTTTTTTTTCTTTCTCAATTTATTTCTTTAATTGAAATCTTAAACCTGAATTAAAACACAATAAACTTTATATTTTTTGTAAGATGGGAGGAGTTTGAGGGAAAGGAGGGGCGAAAGATTTATGTTTCAAGGTGGATTTTCTAATGAAAGGTGACCCTGGGAGCCTTCCGGTCTGCGTTTAGCCTCTTATTAAAATTTAGGGCAGGCAAAGATGGACGGATGTCGGAGGAGTTACTCCCTCTCTCACATATACTCTCTCATTTAAAAAGAACGCGAAGAGGTAGGGTAAAATTCAATTATATTACATCACGATTTTCAAGGGACAGGTGGTTTGAACCTCCACCACCCTAAAACTCCAGTTTACGAATAATTATTTCACCTTCCTCAAAAGGCATTTTATGAGCCACATTAGAGGACAAAATCTGGGGTGCAGCTCAAACTCGAAAATTGTAATCCAACATTATAGTTTGTTTGCTCACGAGGAAACTGATATTAATTGATATTAATTATAGAATAATGTTTACTATGTTAGAACCATTAGGTTCTGCAAGGCTGTTTACATAGGTCAAAATAGTGTACACTGATCCTTAATTAAACTAAACAGAAATTAACCAATCTAATTAAGCCTTCAAAGTGGAGGAATCGAATGGTGGTTCGACATCTTGTGCACTGGGTAAGGACAGAACGCGGATGTGCAGGGGAAAAAAAGGTTGTCAAAGAGGGGGGGATACGTTTTAACTTCCTTAAAGAAGTTATTGTGATACCCTCCACGTCGGGTTTTTGGGGAGGGGTCTTCCAGACCCCGGAGGGTTGCTGGCCGGCCGTAGCATTTTTTTCCGGAACACTTTACGGCCACAGTTTTCATCCGATTTTCACCAAATTTTCACACAAATTTCTTTAGCCGGTGAACAGAAACCAACGAGGGCGATTTTTGAATTTCGTAAAAATGGCGGAGATATGTCTGTTTGAAATTTTAAAAAATTCGCTGCGGCCGAACCGAACCGTTGCGTTGGTCCGATTTTCACCAAATTTTCACAATTTTTGGTGTAAAAAAATTGCCACTTTTTTATTATCATTTTTTTTAGTAGGGAGAAATTTCATACTTCTACCCATTACGAGAGGCACCTAGGCCAAAGAGCCCATTATTTCTACCTTGACACTAAGAAAAATTTTCGAAAAAAAAAATTAAAAAATTTTTTGACAAAAAAGCTTAGAAAATTTTTCGGAAAAAAAATACCCGGAAAATTTTTGGGAAAAAAACAAAACTCGGACAATTTTTCTAAAATAAACTTAAAAATTTTTTCGAAAAAACAAACTTGGAAAATTCTTCTTTATACTTTCCCTTCCTTATACATCCCCTTCCGTTATACTTTCGTTCCCTTATACTTCTCCCTCCGTTATACTTCACCCTCTGTTATACTACCCCTTACTTAAACTTCCCCCTCCCATATCCTTCCCCTCACTTATACTTCCTCCTCCCATATACTTCCCCCTTCCATATACTTCCCCTCCCATATACTTCCCCCTACGTTTTATTTTATTTTTTTTTTTTCAAAAAAAAAATCTACATTGTTTGAACCTTTATTGAGGTAAATCCTTTATCCAGCAACACAGACGTGCTTTGTATGATTGGTCTAACCCGGTCGAACACGGCGTCGCTTTCATATATCGATACAATAATTTACGCTTTCAAATTATTGACATTCAGAACCTAATTTCGAACTTGTCGCACACAGGGTTGAATTCAAAGAAAATTTGTTCGCACTTGGCAAGGATTAGGTTTGTAAATTGTAGTGGCCTTCAAACAAACGTCAAGAGCAGATTCGTACCCAAAGGGATCAATCGATTCTGTAATTTAGAATGATGGTTTTCTTTTTATTTATTTATTTCTTCCGCTGGAACTTCGTCCCACTCTCTGGGCATGAAATAAAAGCGGAGAGGCCTCGGGCGATTTCTGAAGATTTGAGCGTTGTCATTGATCCGTCGTTCGAAGGTGGATTAAAAATCTTTTGAGGCTCCGGAGAGGTTAATGTTCTGATGTTTGCCTCAAGGGCCGTCATCGAAAATTACGACAGCACCTTGGGCCAACCGTTCCATGCCACTTGTCAAAACCATCAACGGCGAAATTCGTTTATCCCTTTAAAAAAAGTATCATACAACGTTAGAAAAAATAAATAAAATCAAGGTAGGTTTTTAAAGCTAAAAACAAAGACTTCTTGGCAAAAAACTTCCTTCTTTTGTTTTTTTGCCGAAAAATGATGAAAACCTTCTTTTTGACCATAGTTTTGAAGTTTTTAAAAAATAACTTTTTGAAGTGGATTAGGAATATATCGATTTTATTTTATTTATTGATAAAAAATCCCATGATCTGCTTAGCTCCGATGACGATAATCCGAATTCGTATTAGATTTCGGACTAAGAGGGGCCTTCCCAACTTCTCCAATTTCCGTTTGTTTACGTTTAGGATGACAAGGATGTGGAGTAGGGGAGCCGCTAAGTCCCAAAACTGTTGAATTGTTTACTCATCTCTTGCCCTATTTGAAGGAAACTTGACTCGGAAAAACCCCATCACGGTAATGCGAAAGTGAATATTGGTGCCGAATATTGGTGCCAATTGTGAAAAGACTTTGAAGCATTTTGAGGTTGAGGACTAGCTATTAGGTGTACAAAATGAAACTCGGCTAAAATCTACAAAATTCGAATTTACCCTGTGGCTGAGTTTCATTTTGTACACCTAATAAATAAAAATTGTAGGAAATTTAATTCTCTATAAATTTGTACTTAATTATTTTTTTCTAGGATGCACCATTTTCGGAAAATAATTTTTTTTTTAAATAAATTTATCTTGAAACCAGTGCGTCCTAGAGAAAAAATGAATAGAATAAAAATTAAAGAGAATTAAATTTACAACTGATTTTATTTAGTGCATTTTTTCAATATCTGTACCGGTTTACGATTTACAAGCCTTTAAAAATTAACCTTCTTAATGGTTATACTTCAATAACCTTCTTACACGGAGAAGGTCAACTTTTGATGGACTTTAATGCCTAAAATGTTCAAAATTTTGAAAAAATGAACTACTAGGTGTACAAAAGGACTTCGTTTTTAACTTCCTTAAAGAAGTCATTGTTTTACCCTCCACGTCGGGTTTTGGGAAAGGGTCTTTCAGACCCCATGGGATCAAATCGATTATGGATCTGTACCTGAACTTGGTTCCGGCCGTCCGGCCGTTGCATTTTTGCCCAGAACACTTTACGGCCATTTTTCAACCGAATTTCACACAATTTTCTTTGGACGGTGAATAAGAATGTAACGAAGGCGATTTGAATTTCCAAAAAAAAATGGCGGAGATATATTTGTTTGAAATTTTGAAAAATTCGCTGCGGCCGGACCATTGGTTTTCACCAAACACTCCTTATATTTTTGAGGAATTTTTGGTTAAAAAAAAAATTTTTTTTTAGTAGGGAGAAATTTTATACTTCCATCCTTTGCCAGGGACACATCCCTTGGGCCCATTATTCCTTGATACTTAGAAAATTTTTTGAAAAAAGTTTGAAAAAAAGAAAAAACTGAAAATCCGAGAAAAAAATGGATGAAAAACTTAAAAATTAAAAAAAAAAAGTCTTTGAAAATTGTAATAAAACTTAGATAATAGTAGGTAGTAAAAAATAAAACTAGAAAAATTTTTCAATAAAGTTAACTTTTCAAAAAATTTTGTTCAAAAATACTTGAAATTTTACACATCTCCTTTAGACTTCCCCCTCCTTAAACATTCCCTCCTTGATGCTTCCCCCTCCTATATTGTTCCTTCTCTATAAGGAAGTTTTCGTTGGAAGCCCTTCAAACTTCAAAATGGGCGACACTGGGAAGCACTGATAACTTATCATTGATAAGTCTTATCAAAAATATGGTTTGCTTGTAGGCACATCTACCGATTTTTATTTAAATTGCGGAGTTATAAATAACATTGAAATAAGAAATCGACTTATAATTTTTTTATTAGACTTTCCCTTTTTCCTTTAATATCATGGTAAGGAAGAAAATGTTTTTGGGAAATATAATGAGATGTATGAAGAAGGGCGGATACATAATTAAACGAGTTCCTTCCCGTTTTAAGATCAAAGTGGCGAAATGTGTGAGAAGTGTGTTTATCTAACTAATATTTCGTTTTAAAAACTGATCAGGGATTGTAAACATGTTGTGTATTACTTGTTGATGTGAGTTGGTAGGAGTGTCGGGTATTGATCAGAGGCGGCTGTCACAGACATGTGCTTTCCCCCGGTTCAGACCACCGCCGCGCCTGCACCCCCGCACCCCTCCTCCGCTTTTCCGACCCACCCACAACCATCCCTTATTCCACACTATTAGCCCTCCTCGCCTATACCCTCCGACTTACACGCAGCCAACGATCCCCCCACCGCCCTCCCGTCCAGCTCGATCCGCCACCCATTAATAGTCTTTGTTCGGCTCGATCCGCATTAAGCAAAGAAAACTGCTGAGCCAGATCCGAAAGCAACCTGTGGCCTCCCAACCTAATAATAGACCCCCGTTTTAACTTCCACCCTCAGAAAACATCCATTAATAACTCGAAATCGGTCACACCGGAATATAAGCCCTCTTTAAACTATAAAGGGGAAAAAAAAGACACAAAAGTCCCTCACCTGTGCACTAGTCAAAGCGTTTAAGTACTTTTTTTCCTATACAAAAAGACTCAAATTTGCTTTTGCTTTTTTTTTTTTTTTAACTTCCTTAAAGAAGTTATTGTGATACCCTCGACGTCGGGTTTTTGGGGAAGGGTCTTCCAGACTCCGGAGGGTCAAATCGAATATTGATCTTTACCGATCTCAACTTTGTCTGTGGTTCCGGCCGGCCGTCCATATTGCAGTAGCATTTTTTCCGAAAAAAAAAAAAAAAGGGAAACCCGGAAAATTTCTGAAAAAAAAACTTGGAAAAATTTTCGAAAAAAAAGGAAAATCCGGAAAATTTTTCGGAAAATTTTTGGAATAAAAATAAAAACTTCCGCCTTCCTTATTCTTCCCCTCCTTTATACTTTCCCTCCCTTCGTTATACTTTCGATCCATTATACTTCCCCCTCCGTTATACTTCCCCTCCCATATACTTCCCCCTCCTTTTTACGTCCCCTCCTTTATATTTCCCCCTCCTATATACTTCCCCTTCCCATATACTTCCCCTCCTATATTGTTTCTTCTCTTTAAGGAAGTTTTCGTTGGAAGCTCTTCAAACCAGTATTTTAAATATTTGCCAAAAAATTCGATCATACTGTAATTATCAATTCTTCTTTTTATTTTTTAATGCTACTTGAAACTCTCCTTTGATTACCCAAAAGGATACCTTGATGATCCCTTATCCGTTCCTATACTTGAGAAAGTGTTGAAAGCGAAAATCAAGGATTGTGGTATCATCCGCTGAATAGAGCAACGGAAGGTCGACCCCCTTGTGTCATAAAACGAGCTGATCCCATTGGCTGATTTCCTAGTTTATGATGAGATGCTTTATGTTGAAATGCATTATGTTCAAAATTTTTCAACTTTTGAGGGTTTTATGTTCAATTGCATTTAGTTGAACTACAGATTTGTTATGTCGAAAAGCAGATTTTTTATGTTCAACTGCTTTAGGGTGAAATGCGTTGAACGGTGTTCTCCCGGATTTTCAAGGACAACTTGAGAAAAGGGTTCCTTTAGGAGCGATTACAAATGCGGGCCTATGCCAAAGAGCCCATTATTTCTACCTCGACACTTAGAAAAATTTTCGAAAAAAAAAGAACTTAAAAAATTTTAAAAAAAAACCGGAAAATTTTTTGAAGAAAAAAAAAATTAGAAAATTTTTGGAAAATTTTGTTTTATTTGTTTTATTATATGTGTTATACTACCCCTCACATAAACTTCCCCCTCCCATATACTTCCCCTCACTTATACTTCCCCCTCCGTTATAATTCCCCAGATACGTACTTCATTCTCCGTTATACTACCCCCTTCGTTATACTTCCCCTCCCATATACTTCCCCTCCCATATACTTCCCACTCCGTTACACTTCCCCTCCCATATACTTCCCCCTCCGTTGTACTTCCCCTCCGTTATACCTCTCCCTCTTATACGTGTATAGATACTTCTCTTTAAGGAAGTTTTCGTTGGAAGCTATTCAAACTAGTACTTTTTTATCTGGCCACCGCAGTCACAATCTCGTTTCGACAAGACAAACCTCAGTCCCGGAATTTAAGAATGAAGGTCAGAAAGTTGAGTGTCAAAGAGTTATCGAAATCCTTTATTTTTTTCCTTTTTAAATTTAGGTGTTTTCTAAAACGTACCTACAGGTAGATAAAGAAAAGGGTGAAACGTGACGGTCTTGTAGAGGGGTTCAAGTTAGAAAGTGCGAGAGGGCTCTAGCCTATTGATCCTCCCCTCTTCTCTTGAGCCTTATTTTATTTTAGAGGGGAAAAAAAAATGTTTTCTCTCCATTTCTTTGCATTCGGCCCAGTCTTGGATTTATTAGAAAATGTAAAAAGGATGAAAATGAAAGAATAAAGCGGATTTTTAATTAACGTAAACAAAAAAAAAACAATTGGCAGTTGTAATGATTCTTCATAATTTTCTCAAAGAGAAGTAATTGTATTACCCTCCAAGTTTTGGGAGAGCGTCTTCCCTCAAAGTATTGACTGATGATTAGTTTTTTTATTAATTTATTTTTTAATAAATTCAATTTTATAGGAGTACCTTAAATTTGCTGACCAATATTACGGACGTAATATAAATAAAAAAATATATAAAAAAAATAAAGTAAATAAATAATATAAATAAAATTTTAAAACATCTCGAAAATACATAATAGGGAGAAATTCGGTGTGTCCTCGCCCGTACTGAGTGGCCTGGCTGGGCGAATACATACATTTTTTCTACCTTGATTAGGAGTCGAAAAATTATGGGTACTTGAATGTATTCTTTAAAAAGGAATCCTTTCAAAGATGCCATCGAAAAAAGGATTCCTTATATAGGAACAGATCATTTCAAGGTTCATAAATACGAAATGATGTCAAAGAAATTTTCAAGGAAACTTTGAGAAATGGAAACCTTAAGAATACGGGCCTTTAAAAACTAATACATTGAGAGGAAATTCGAATGCTCAATTGGGTGAAAAAATATAAAGCGAAAAATTATTGAAATATTAGGTGTACAAAATGAAACTCGGCGAAAATCTACAAAATTCAAATTATCCTGTGGCTGAGTTTCATTTTGTACACCTAATAGTATTTTTCTAGGTTTAATAGCACCAGCATAAAAATTAGAAACTCAAAACTCATTTTCCCTGTAAGAAGAGCAAAGAAGTGCTCTATAATTGAAGTAGCATATGTTTTGAATTAATTTCGGGACGAGCCCGTGGAAATGTTTGATCAGTAAACTTGTGGCGGTAGTGTTGTGGAATTGGAAGAGGGCTCAGGGCGGTTTTGAGGGCGGGGGGCTGCTTGAGTGCCGGTGGAGAGAGTTCTGATGGCAAGGCCTAAATTTGAAGAGGGGAACTTTTAAGATGGGGAGGTAAGATGAAAATAAGGAAAACTCCCCTACTCTTCACCTACCAACGAGAAAATTCTTTGGTTACTTTATCTTCTGCTTCCATTAAACCGACAAACACTTTTTCAGTCTTCATCTAAAGAAAAAAAACAAATCACGTTTGAAAAAATCCCACTGGAAGAGATATTTCGGCGTAGTTTCGTGAAGTAACCCTTTTGCCTAGGTCTACTTGAAAATTCGTTATTTTGTTTTATGAACCTCCTTTGAAGTTATCTGTTCTTTCGTTTTTTCAAGCTGTTGAGGTACTGAATTCTTCAAACGTAGGAGTAACACAATCCTTGATTTTTACTTGAAACCTTGCCTAAGTTAGAACGAAAATTGATCAAGGTATCCTTCTGGTTCAGTGTTGGGCGTAATCGTAATCGCAATTACGATTAAGATTGTAATCGCAAGTTTCTTAATTACGATTACGATTACAATTATAATCGTAATCGTAATTCCGATTACGATTACAATCGTATTCGTATTTTTTTCTGCGATTACGATTGTAATCGCATTTTTTAACGATTACAATCGTAATCGTATTTTTTTCTGCGATTACAATCGTAGGTAATCTCAGTAAAAATGTCAAATACGAGCCGTAAACGCTAACGAAAATACGATTACGCCCGTAATTGCTGAAAAAAAAATGCGATTACGGTCGTAATCGCAGAAAAAAATACGATTATAACGGTAATCGCAGAAAAAAAAATACAATTACAATTGTACAAAAAAAAAATACGATTACGATTGTAATCGTTAAGAAACTTGCGATTACAATCGTAATCGTAATTGCGATTACGATTACGCCCACCACTGTTCTGGTTAAGCCAAGGAGAGTTTTAAGGAATGTTTAAAAATACGTCAATTCCAACAGGACCTCCGACTTTGTAAAATGGTCTGTGCAGGTTGGGTATTTCAGGTCGATTTCTTGATTTGGAGATACCCGGGCAGACGTTTGTTAATTAGTTTTTTCTTTATTTTTTATCATTGGGAAATTCTCATTTTTTTTAAAGAGAACTAGAGAGAAAGGGCTGAAAACACTAGAAGCGACTGGATGGAAAAGAGTGGGCGGTTTTGGCGTCGTGGGATCCGGGGGGGCGGGAAAGGGCAGGCGGGGCGGGAATGTATAAGAAGAAGAGGTAGAGGAGGATTAGAGGGGGAGATAGCTGGAGGCAACTCTCGTGGAAAATAAGCAATCTATATGCATAGATTCTACAACCCCCTAACTCGACCTCCCTGCCGCCCGCCCAACTCCCCGCTTCCCTCTCCGATGACACCCTCGCTCCAGTCGCCCAACAGTTTCCGAACCATCATCAGAGCGGGCGAGTCGAACGGCATCACACGGAACAAGGGCTCCCTTTCGAAAATATGTTTATTATAGTCTATTACCGACCCAGCAAAAGATTATCCATATTCCTCTTTTGATTTACTCGCAGCATTTTCCCAACCCAAATTTTTAACTTCCTTAAAGAAGTTATTGTGATACCCTCCGGGTTTTTGGGGAAGGGTCTTCCAGACCCCGGAGAGTCAAATCGAATATTGATCTTTACCGATCTCAACTTTGTCTGTGGTTCCGGCCATCCGTAGCATTTTTTTCCGGAACACTTTACGGCCACAGTTTTCATCCGATTTTCACCAAATTTCACAAAAATTTCTTTAGCTGGTGAAGAAGAAACTAACGAGGGCGATTTTTGAATTTCGAAAAAATGGCGGAGATATGTCTGTTTGAAATTTTAAAAATTCGCTGCGGCCGAACCGGTGTAAAAAAATTGCCACTTTTTAATTATTAATTTTTTTTAGTAGTGAGAAATTTCGTACTTCTACCCATTATGAGACGCACATCCCTAGCCCAAAGAGCCCATTATTTCTACCTCGACACTTGGAAAAATTTTCAAAAAAAAACCAGAAAATTTTTCCAAAAAAAAAAACTCGGAAATCTTTTTGGGAAAAAACAACTCGGACAACTTTTCAAAAATAAACTTAGAAAATTTTTCGGAAAAACAAACTTGGAAAATTCTCCTTTATACTTTCCTTCCCTTATACATCCCCTTCCGATATACTATCGTTCCCTTATACTTCCCCCTCCGTTATACTTCACCCTCTGTTATACTACCCCTCACTTAAACTCCCCCCCATATACTTCCCCTCACTTATACTTCCCCTCCCATACACTTCCCCTTCCGTTATACTTCCTCTCCCATATACTACGTTTTACTTCCCCTCCGTTATACTTCCCCCTCCTATATAGATACTTCTCTTTAAGGAAGTTTTCGTTGGAAGCTCTTCAAACCAGTACTTTTTCAAGGAAAAGTTGTTCGCACTAATGAGAGATAGGGATTTTATTATTTCTAACTAACTTGAGTTTCAAATGAAAGGATGATGAGAATTTCCCGGGAATAATCGAGATGGAAAGATTAAAAAGGTTGAGATTGGAAGGTAGGAGGATAAGTCGTTAACGTGTACGCCTGGGGTTTGAATTGGATTCAACAGCCTGTCTGAGTTGTAGGTGTCAAGTGGTTTAATCTCGTTTTCTCTCCTCTCGGGCTAAGTGTAGAATGGTATTAGCGAGTAGTAGTGGAATAGTGGAAGAGGGTGGACGGGTTGAGCGGAGGGTGGTGCCTGTTGCTGTCATTGCGCTACGATGGCCGACCATCTGGAGTCTTTCACAGAGAAATCACACGCACACCCACGCCTTGCCTCTGACGCAGAAAACCCCTTCACCGCCCACCCGCTTTTCCCCCTAAGACACGTGTCAACTTTTGGACCCACCGGCCACCCCAGTTCAAAACACGTCATCAACCTAAACAGGTTAACAAATTTCAACTTCCGCATCCCCCTCTCAAAATGCAAAAACAGGCTCGCCAATTTTTTTTTTCAAAGTTGAAAATGAAACAATAGCTTCGTTTATCCTCGAAAAAAAGAGAATAATTTATCAAGTGTCATAATCGCCAGGTTTTTATATTTTAGAGAAGAAAAGATTTACATAATTAATTCTGGTCAGATAAGCCCCTTTTGCTTCTCCCCTTTCTCTCGATCCTGGATTTTATACTCACCCAGGCAGATATTTTATTCGGATTAAATTTAGAATATGCCTCTCAACCCTCTTTCACGCTGCATGCTCTACCATTGCCGATTTTAATAAATAGATATGGATTCTGTTGATATTATTTTTTAAATCTTCTTTTCGCTAAATCACTTTAAACGAAAGTTTTAAAAAACGAAATAAAAAGTGGGCGTACCGTGATTGCGCATTATTTTACCTGCTCCAACATTTCAGGCACTGTGATTGCTCATTTGATTGAGCAGGAGGAGTGGTCTGATGGCCTCTATTGCTTCGGATTGGCCAGGAGGAGGTGGTCTGATGGCTTTTGAGGCTTTTGATTGAGCAGGAGGAGTGGTCTGATGGTCTGATTTTAACTGATTTTAGCGCGAAAAACGCTGAAATTTGACATTGTTTACAGTTGTGTTGTTGAAATAACGAAGTTAGGTTCAGTTGGGGGCACCCTGTATATCCAAACGCATTTTAAACCTTACTATCAAATTCTTTGATTTAAATTAAGAGGGGTTTACATTTAACCTTTTAACATAAAACCGCTTTTTAACCCTCTCCCTGACGTATGTGGTCCGTCAAAGGTCGTCTGACGTCAAATTTGACGAGGAAATCCTTCTGCGCATGCTCCAGGAGTTTCAAAACAGTTTTGAACCCAGATATGTCGAATGTGTTTGGGCGGAGGCCGAACTCAACTAGTCACTGGCACCCCAACAGAACGATTAATGAATAATTAAAGACATTGGATAATCCCTCTTTTTACCCTCGGTTGTGAGATACCCCTCCTCGTGTATTTTCCTCAGTTACAGCAAAGAATCAAAAATTATTTGCGAAAGCCCTGTAAATTCATAAATTCTCTGAAAATTTTGCCAAAACTGCTGAGAGAGAATTTAGGAAGCCGGAAGAGTTCCGCTCCAAGAAATGACCTGTGCAAACCGAATTTCCTGGACGTGACAATACGCGTTTTTCAGGGATCTCGGACTGAGTTTGACGAATTTGACTTGGAAGCTTCTCTTATGAGTAGAGCCCGGATTCCCGTGCAATTGCATCTTTTTTTTTGGCAACTCTAAACTTAAAAATGACCAGTTATTTATCCGAATTGACACAAATAGATCATTTTTTATGCTGAAAACTATCGAAAATTTAAAGAAGTTGTACTAAAGTTAGAGGAAGATGCTCAGTCAGCGAGAAAAGTGAAAGATCTTATAAATACAAATTCCATTGCTGCCGATTTAACATTCATTCGTACTCACTTCTCTATTTTATCAAAATCAATTGTAAAACTTGAAGAGCGATATCTTTCACTAAATACTCAAATCGAAATTATTGAAAATATTGATAAACAGTTAAAAAAATTAAAAACGAAAAAGGGTTAGCGGTGTACCAAAAGTTCCTAAATGTCATCGAAAAGAACCCTGGGTACAGCACAATAAAATCGATAAATGAAATTTTGGAAGGAAATGAGACTGAGAATGCTCTTGTTGAAGATCCCTTGTTAATAAGTTGTGATAAAACTTGCCCAACAACTAGTGTTGACATCGAAAGAGTGTTTTCACAGCTCAAAAATGTTTTAAGCGACAGAAGACAAGCTAATTTGGAACGGTACATTATTGTAAATTTTAATAAAATTTTGTAATCTTGAAATTTCTTAATAAAATGTCGTATATTATGTACAAATATCTTGATTTTCCCCCCATTTTTTTACAGGTTAAAAAAGGAGGAGGAAGATGCCATGTTTGTTAAATGTATAACATCATAAATCATAATAAATTAATAACTGCATTTTTTGGTTTGCACGTTTTTAACTTTTTACTGCACGTTTTTAAGTTTTTATGGCACGTTTTCAAATTTATTCTGCACGAAAATCCGGGCTCTCATAAGTTATGAGAAACTGCAGTAACTTGCAGATTTTGCGCCCCCGTGCTACTCCCCCAAGAAAGAAGCGGTCTGGAGCTACCCCAACGGGAACTCCCGAAAGTTTTTTTTGCAGGTTGTGTTTTAAGGACGATACTAATATTATATTAATCGTTTGTGAAGAGGGACGGGGGTGTTTGGAGGGATGGGGTGGCATGTGGCAAGCGGGAAAGGAAGAGACAGAAGAAGGGCGAGGGTCCCCCCATCCCCTCAGCAACCCGTCTGGAAAATGCTGATAAAGCTCTCCCACCCTCTCGCGTACCCATACCCTCTTTGGACTCCCCGCAACACTATTTGTTTATATTGCTCCCCATGGAGACCCCCGCCCCTCCTCCATTCCAATCAATGCCCTTCTTATGTCTAAACAATAATTTTATCAACTATTTCACCATTCAAGCTTCCGCCGAGGTCGCAACCATCCTTGAAGTTGTTGTTTTACCCTCCTTTTTGGGTTTTTAGGTAAGGGTCTTACAGACACTGCAGAGTCAAAATGATTGGCCATCTTTCCGTCAGGGGCAGCTGCAGACCATAAATAATACAATACTGAATTGCTGCAGACTAGTGCTTCAAGTCCAAGAAGTATTGGTTTGAAGAGCTTCCAACGAAAACTTCCTTAAAGAGAAGTATCTATATAGGAGGGGGAAGCATATGGGAGGGGAAGTATAACGGTGTGGGAAGTATATGAGAGGGGAAGTATAACGGAGGGGGAAATATATGGGAGGGGAAGTATATGGAAGAGGAAGTATAAGTGAGGGGTAGTATAACAGAGGGTGAAGTATAACGGAGGGGGAAGTATAAGGGAACGAAAGTATAACGGAAGGGGATGTATAAGGGAGGGAAAGTATAAACGAGAATTTTCCAAGTTTGTTTTTTCGAAAAATTTTCAGTTTTTTGTTTCGAAAAATCTTCAAAGTTTTTGTTTCGAAAAATTGTTAAGTTTTTTTTGTCAAAAAAACTTTTTTTCTTTTCAAAGTTTTTTTTTTCGAAAAATTTTCCGGGTTTTCCTTTTTTTTGACAAATTTTCTTTTAAGTTCTTTTTTTTTTGAAAATTTTTATTAGTGTCAAGGTAGAAATAATGGGCTCTTTGGCCTAGAGATGTGCCTCTCGCAATGGGTAGAAGTATGAAATTTCTCCCTACTAAAAAAAATAATAATAAAAAAGTGGCAATTTTTTTACACCAAAAATTCTAAAAAATATAAGGAATAATTGGTGAAAATTTGGTGCAAATCGGACCAACGGCAACGGTTCGGCCGCAGCGAATTTTTTAAAGTTTCAAATAGACATATCTCCGCCATTTTTTCGAAATTCAAAAATCGCCCTCGTTAGTTTCTTGTTCACCGGCTAAAGAAATTTGTGTGAAAATTTGGTGAAAATCGGATGAATAGCTCTCCTGACGTGGCTTTTTAAGCCGAAACGTGTCGTGAGATACCCGTTATCACAGTCATTCTTCCTCCATTATCGGTTATTTTGTAAAATCAAGCTCCTTGCGGAATACGCAATAAAAATTAGAATATCAAAAACACTTTTGTTTATCAATTGAGAAGTGAGCAAAAACAAAACGATAATTATCAACTTAAAAAATTAAGAGTAACTTCGATTCTTTCATTCTTTATTCAAGTTTAATTATGGAAATTCAATTAGAAAGACCAAAAAGAAAGAATACGCCGTCACGTAAGGAGCAAAAAACGGGCAATTAGAAATAAACATATAATTATCTCCATAGCACACGACTGTAATTAATTAACGTCTAGCAGGCATATAGATGGAATTACAATGGCAAAAAAAAAGGCCAAGCGTTTAATATTCATATAGAGATTAATTTTAATACACATACGAATGACGTGTGTCACCAACTTGAATAAAAAAGTTATCCGGATGCTAACCCAGGAAAAACCTTCAAAATTCCGACCCTCAAAATCCTTCGCATGTTTGACTTTAAGGGTTTCTCACAGCATTCTCGGAGCAATAAAAACAAAATATTATGTCTTAATTTTATTTATTATAGGAGAAAATATCATGTTCTAGAATGACTGTAATCGCGAAACGAACTTGAAAAACTTTTTTTTTTGTTTTTGACCTGAAATCAAATCCTTAATAAGAAAAAACTAAAAAGTTAAGTACTATGTTTCAAATTTCGTGGCCTCCACTTCCAGTAGCGCCGGCTGACCTCGGTTTCTTCGGTGTGGGCGAAGCACTTGCGTTTTTTTTAGACTTTTCGAACTGAAATAAATAAATAAATCAAAAGTTTAAATATGAGAGTTTACTTTTTCCTTGATCGACATATGTCCTTTCGCTGATGACGCACCCTGGAAAATTTAAAAAAATTAAACTTTTTTAAATATTCTAATTCTATTCATATATTATGATTCTGTGATATTTCTAAAGAATGCCAACCCTGCCGAGCACAACTCGATGGAAAAAACTTAAATCGGTCTCAGCATAACGCACTTGATTTTTCAAAGGCGACAAAACACGACTTTCCTTAGCAGAGAAATTTGAGTCATCCTGGAAAAAAAAAAAAAATAATAACGCTTAATATTTTTATTTACTTGTTTTTTCTTCGGTGACGTCAAAAATACTTTTGTTTTAATAGACTACAAAAAAAATTAATTAAATTATAAAAATTTATAATTTAGAAATAATTACTTCGTCTTTAGCTTTGTTTAAACTTTTCGCATTTGTTCGAGCGGTTGATGATTTGATCGATTTTTCAATGTCCTGGAAGAAAGCGAAAAAATGAATGAAATACTTGAGTCCCGTAATAGTAAACGTTCCTTCAACTTTCCCTTGAAAATCCTTCCTTGACGTTCACTTAAAACAAACCTTGCCTAAGTTAAGAAAAAGGTTCAAGGTATCCTTTTGCGTAAGGGAAGGAGAGATACAAGGAACGTTCACGAAACGGGCCTTATTTAATGATGTCTTCACTTACAGAATTGACGTTCCCCTTTGATGCCGCTGGTTTAACCTAAAAGATTTAAGAATCTAAAGATATTTTTAAAAATTTAACAACTCACATTGGCGATGGTATGTTTGCTGACGTTTTTAACCTAAAAAAAAAATTAAATAAACATCTCGAAGAGAAAAAAAAAACTCACGTTGAAACCTTGTGCATTTGAATTAAGTTTCTGAAAACAAATCATTTTTAAAAACCTAACAGAAATTAGGCCAAATAAAAACTTGGTTGGAAGAAAACTAGAAAGGCAGTACATTGTATATGAAGTTTAAGAAAATCCCAATTAATCTAAAAAAATTAAACCCGATTTTATAAAATGAGGACCCTTTTCTCAAGGTTTTCGTTTCATTCTTGTTCACCGGCTAAAGAAATTTGTGTGAAAATTTGGTGAAAATCGGATGAAAACTGTGGCCGTAAAGTGTTCCGGAAAAATGCCACGGACGGCCGGCCGGCCGGCACCACAGACAAGGGTGAGATTGGTAAAGATCAATATTCGAATTGACCCTCCGGGGTCTGGAAGACCCTTCCCCAAAAACCCGGCGTGGAGGGTATCACAATAACTTCTTTAAGGAAGTTAAAAAGAAAAAGAAAAAACTTACACTTGATGACACTGTACTTCCTGAATGATCAGCGATTTGAGAATCCTTTTAAATAAATAAAATAAAATATTTCAAAATTAACGAGGTCACTTACGTTACTTTTCGTAGCTTTCACTAATTTCGGAGTTCGATTTGAGGTAGAAACCTGAAAAATTGTCAAGCCGAAATCTCTCAAAAAAAGTAAAACTTACCATAGGCGAACTTTTCTGGGCGAAATGACTTTGCTGAACGTAATTCTAAAATGAAATCTTTTAGAAGGGAAATGTTACTAGAATAAATCTTACTTCATCCATTACTAATAGACGTTGGTCTGCCTAAACAAAAAGGCGAATTCAATATTTTTTAAAATAATTGTTTTTCTCTTACTTTATTTGATCCTGTGAATTTTTCTGATTTAGGAGACTAAAAAAGGACGAATTATTAAGGTGAAAAAGAAATTAATTTAAAAAATAGTACCTCATTTGTTCTCAATTCACTTTCGGAGTCTTCATCCTGCAATGAAAAAACGTAATAACAGTGAGAAAATTTTCATTTTTAAAATAAACCTACATCAATAACTATTATTTTTTGTGAAGTTCGAGACTCTTCTTGTTTTTCTTTCTACAAAACAAATGGTCTTTAAATAGGACTTAGATGAATTAAACTTACAGCGACTTTTTCTACAGGTTTCACAGGTCTCGGGGATTTGCTACTAGACGGCAAGTTCTTTTGATTAACCTTTAAAAAAGCAAATATTTAAGTAAAATAAATAAAAAAGTATCTTACGCTAGCATTTGAACCAGTAGGGGAAAGGACTTGAGTCTCCTGAAAACAAACAAAAAATTGATGATTATAAAAATTAAATGTTTATGAAAAACTTACAGTTCTGGCAAATGCATCTTTTGAGGAAGCCGCTTTAGAAATGACTTTAGATGCTGAAGATGGCGGAATGTAACGATAGGAGCTTTTACTTGGAGTGACATACTTGGGCTGAAAGGAAGTTAATAAAACGGGTGGTAATAAAATTTAAATCTTACGGCTTTGTTTTGATCTGAAGACGATGGCGGCCTGGAAACTGTTTTAGCAGAATCTGTTCGTGGAGGTTCAGTTGTAGCAGTCGTTTTAAAATGATACGAACTTTTGCTTGGTACAACACTTTCTTTGGGCTGAAAAAAAAAAAAATAAATAAATAAAGTTTCCACAAGAACGTCCTTTATAAGTTGGCCAGTCGATGAATGGGGGGGGGGGGTTCGCCCATAGCAAGCAATCATGAACTTTTGGTTTTATGCTACATACGGTTTTTGGCGATCTTCCATCATTGCTTTTGACCCGGCTTCTGCTTGTTTTCGAAGAACTTTTTAAATTATCTTCACTCTAAAAACAAAATAAAAATTATGCTGACGTGTTATTTGCGCCGGTGTATTTGAAGCCCAATCCGGAATTCGTTAAGTTGTTGCTGGGCTTCAGACTAATACTTCGCGTAAAAAAATCCATTTTTGCTTCAAATTCTGTATTAATAAAATTAGGTTTTGAAAATTCTGGACAAAAAAAAATATTCTTTCATTTTCTCAATAATGAGTTCTTATTAAAAATGTAGGAACTCAAGATAAATTAAAAGATAAATTTTAACCAATCTAATATCGATACATGGTTCCGATATAGGTAACACAAAAAAACACATGGCATGTACAGATAATTCTGTCACCCTTTTTATAGTCGGCATTTTTAAAGATTAAGATTAAACCAATTTTAGAAGGCATACATTCAGCTTTTCAACCTCAATTTGACGGATTTTTATTTGGGGGGCCTAAAGGTCGTTTTTTTCCTATTTTCACACCCTAATTACCGGTCTTTTGGCGATTTCCCTTGGTGGGTAGCAGAGAAAACTCAATTCTCGAGCGCTTTCCTCGATTTTTCAGTTTGGAAACCCCAATTTTGTCATATTTATGTTTTTTTGACCCAAAAAATATTCTTTCATTTTCTCAATAATGAGTTCTTATTAAAAATGTAGGAACTCAAGATAAATTAAAAGATAAATTTTAACCAATCTAATATCGATACATGGTTCCGATATAGGTAACACAAAAAAACACATGGCATGTACAGATAATTCTGTCACCCTTTTTATAGTCGGCATTTTTAAAGATTAAGATTAAACCAATTTTAGAAGGCATACATTCAGCTTTTCAACCTCAATTTGACGGATTTTTATTTGGGGGGGCCTAAAGGTCGTTTTTTCCTATTTTCACACCCTAATTACCGGTCTTTTGGCGATTTCCCTTGGTGTGGTAGCAGAGAAAACTCAATTCTCGAGCGCTTTCCTCGATTTTTCAGTTTGGAAACCCCAATTTTGTCATATTTATGTTTTTTTGACCCAACTTTGAAGAGTTTACACATTTTTTCCACCAAGAAACAGATTTTCTATTGGTTTTTGTTGTTTCAACGTTTTTTGCAAGAGAAACGCATATTTTACTCAATTTTTTTAATCCTTTTTCTCAGTTTATAAGCCTTTAGCCGACACATGAAGTAGCAAAGCTTCATAAACTTTTCGCCCGAGAAGACCAAGACTTCAGAAACCTCGTTTTCTCGAGTTTCCAGCACAAAAATGGCCCTTTCTACTGAATTTTTGGATGTTTTCCTAATATTCCGGTCAAGAAAAACCGAGTTTTCCAGGGATTTATGCCATGAATTTTGTGCCCCCCCCCCACATGAAAATCCTGGGCATATGGCACGACACTCTCAATGCGGCAAGCCAAGTCATAAAAAGAGCTGATCCTCGCAAGAAAAAAAAAAATTAACACCCCTGTGTTATAAAACGAGCTGATCCCATTGGCTGCCTGCTTGCTTTTCCTAGTTTATGGTGAGATGCTTTATGTTGAATTGCATTATGGAGAACTGCAAAGTTTCAAGGTTTTTGTCAAGTGTACGAGTAAGTTAGAAAATGCCTTTAACTGTACACCCAATCAGAGTATCTCTAAAAATTATGTGTTTAATGTAAAATGAGCACCTACCAATATTTCGGTTAAAACTTTCTGTGATGTTTCTGAAGATTTAGGACGATTAACGCCAGCATTTACTAAAATTCTGGAACGGCTACTCGATACATCACTCTAAAAAGCATAAATAAATAGAAATGGTTTTCCATCTTCCTTCGCCAAAAGGGAAGGGAAAAAGCTAATTTTTTGAGCAGAATGATAAAACGACTTACTGCTTCCTCGGAGACTATTATCCTTTGAGAATTTTTGGATTTTTGGATACCCTATAAAAGAAGCCAAATGTTCGATTTTATTTTTTGTAATTATTAATTATTGATAACTTACCCCACCCACTTGTCCGGTCGCCTGGCGGTACGTTTTCGGTTTTGAAGGCTGTAATAATTTTTTTAATTTCATGTACAAAAAAAAACAACCAACCAACCTTTCTTTTATTAATTTTGGGCTGATGTTTTGCTACCTTGGATGAAATGAATATAAAATATTAATAATAAAAAAAATTAAATTTAAAATAGCCTACTTTTTTTGGGCGGCCAAAAATAGAAGGAGCACTACGTCGAGAAGGGACAGAACGCTAAAAAAATTTTTTTCAAACACTTGAGTTTTTTGGAAAACTTACTTTCTTTACGTCTTGATAGCCATCACTTTCCAAATCTGTTGTAGACTGAAGAAAAAGAAAAATTACAAAAAAATCTTTCAGATCAAGCTTACTTGGACGTCTGTAAGTATCAGCTGTTGAGAACTTCCTGGTCGAGACTGCAATTTAAAAAATTGGTCAATCACACAATGGTAAATAAACAAAAATTACCTCATCATTCGAAAATGCCCATTTAGAACTTTTACTACTAATAGATTTGACAGATCTCGGCTAGAAAATTTAAATTAAAAAAAAAACGTGAATAATTCAGGACTTACATTCGAGCTTCTGAAAGATTTTGTAGAACTGACAGCTATTGATCCAGCCTAAAAGTGTAAATTAAACATTAGAGAGAAGGAAAAAACCTCATAATATATCTAATTGTCATAAATGATATTATCTTACACTAAACTTCATAGTTTGCTGCGAACTTCCAGCGCTCATTGGAGTATTAGTCTAAAAGAAAAATCCAAATTATATTTCAGAGCTTACAAGTCCACAACTACAGTTTTTTTTTTTCATTAAAAAAATCATTAAAAGTTACAAATTTCCAAAAAATTGTAAAAGATACGATTTTATAAATAATCATAAATAAAATATGATTAAGATTGTAATCATAATCAAAAATAAGACAATTCATGCTCAACGCTCTATCACTTACACCATCATACATGGAACCATGTTTTGAGCTTGATTTTGAGTCGATCTAAAAGAAAAATGAAATTTAAAAAAAATCAAATAATTAAAAAATTAATACATAAACTTTTTGAGAGCTAGCAGTAATGGTCGGATCAGATCGCTTTAAAATAAAACATTTTAGTAAAAATCATTTTCATAAAAAAAAATACAACTCACTGTAACATATTTCATCGATCCCTCAGAGCTTGATGGAGTGATGGCCTTAAAATAAAATTATTTAAAAAAATTATTATATTAAATGGTAGCTTACAACTTTTGGGGACGACATGGCGATATTTTGACCAGACCCCTAAAAGGAAAAATCAAAAATTAAAACAAAAATTCCGAAATTGGTACTTACATGGACATATTTTAACGATTGGTTAGAACTTATCGGAGTTGAGCTCTCCTATAAAAATAAAGTTATTATTATTATTGGTATTGTTATTGTTATTGCTACTGCTACTGCTACTGCTACTGCTACTGCTACTGCTACTGCTACTGTTACTGTTGTTGTTATTATTGTTTTGATAATTTTTGGACAAAGCTTACAGTTTTTTGTCCGAGGTGTCTTGAGCTACCCGAGCTTAAATTATCAGTCTGTAATAATAAAATTGGTATTGTTTCAGATGAAAAAATTTTCAAACACCACTTACATCGCTATAGAGAGCATTCTGATGTGAACTCGCCTCGCTTAAAGTCTTTAAAAAATAAAAAATTATAAGTTTTATATAAAAAAAAAAATCAAACCTTTTGTATCTTGTCAGTTGATGCATCATGACGAGGTACTTGAGGCTGAGAAAGTTTGATTTAGAAACTTGAATATTGAGAAAGAGAGAGAGAGAGAAAAAAAAAAAAAAAAAAAAAAACTAACCACACTAACTTGTCCACTTGTTTCTTTTAATTCTGGCTTTTTCGGCTTTTCTGGTTTCTGTTGTCGATAAGACAAAAGTTATTAAAAAATAAAGATGGAAAAAAAACTTACATTAACTTGCCCAGAAAATTCCCTGAGTTTAACTTTTGAGCATGATCAGAATCCTTGAAGAAAAAAAAAAGTTTAGCATCCATTTTGTTTGATTTTACTTACTGATTCAGTGGTTGGATCTTGGGCTTCGCCAAAAGTTGGTACCTAAGATAAACGGTTATTTAAAAATTTTTGAGCAAATAATAAATCTCACATAGTAATCACTTATATCAGGTGAAGGCTTTTGTGGCGACTGAAAATGAATTAAGTAAAGAAAAAGAAATTAAAGCATTTTAAAACCTCTAGGTCGCTTTCTGTGGCTTTTTCATTTTGTTCGCTCTCCTGGCCAAACGTCGGTATCCCTTTCTGTAATCATAATAAATACACAAAATCTTTCCATGATTTCAAATCTTACTGAATAAGGCACTGAATGATATGATGGCAAACTCTCTTCACTCTAAAAATTTGGGATTTAATTAAAATAAGAAAATTTGTTGAAAACTAGATATTTACACGAATGAACGATTCGATGGTATCTGGGTTGACGTTGTCGGCTTTGTCCAAGCAAGTCACCTCAGCCTATAAAATTAAAAATTTTGGTGGAAATCTGGTGACTGATTTTACACCACAGTTTGACATACCACATTTGGAGAATTAATAAGAAGTGCCTTATTTCCACCCTGTTTCCCTTCATCTTCGGGGAATTCTTTTAAACCCATTCGAATCTAAAAAAAAATAAAGTCAATATATTAGGTGTACAAAATGAAACTCAGCCACAGGGTAAATTTGAATTTTGTAGAGTTTAGCCGAGTTTCATTTTGTACACCTAATAAATAAAAATTGTAGGAAATTTAATTCTCTATAAATTTGTACTTAATTATTTTTTTTCTAGGATGCACCATTTTCGGAAAATAATTTTTTTTTAAAATAAATTTATCTTGAAAACAGTGCGTCCTAGAGAAAAATGAATAGAATAAAATTAAAGAGAATTAATTTCCAACAGATTTTATTTAGTGCATTTTTTCAATATCTGTAACGGTTTACGATTTACAAGCCTTTAAAAATTAACCTTCTTAATGGTTATACTTCAATAACCTTCTTACACGGAGGTCAACTTTTGATGGACTTTAACGCCTAAAATGTTTAAAATTTGAAAAAATGAACTACTAGGTGTACAAAATGAAACTCGGCTAAAATCTACAAATTCAAATTCACCCTGTGGCTGTTTCATTTTGTACACCTAATATATTGAATTTTCAAAGTATCAAGCCAAACATCCATACAACCAAGAATATATTATTTTTAATATTAAACTAGGAAGAAGAGATAGCTCAGTTGGTACAGACTTGGGCTAGAAACCCAAAGGTTGTAGGTTCGAATTCTACTGAGGGCTCTCTTTTCCTCTTCCTGATTTTACAAAAATTACCAAATTTTCCATATCCAAGTTTTGTGCTGTATGAGTTTTGATAACCTTTTCTTGCTCAAGAGGGTATTCTTTGTTCTGGAAACGTTCATAAAAATGGAGCATTTACTTTACTTACAGGTGAAAAAACTCCTTTTTTTGAAATATAATAATTCCCGTCTTGAAGATCAATAACGCTCACATGAGGAGTACTTGCAATCTGCAATCAAAAGATGGACTTTTGCATCAGCATTTTTTATCATACATACAACAGATTCGTTTCTCATGTAAGCATCAGCAATTCCAGTAATCGCATTGCTAATTTCCAAAGCAGCATCAACCTTCAAAAAAGTTCAGCTATTTTAAACCAAGAAGAAACAAAAACTTACAACGTTTCCTTCAGAAAAATCAACTTTTTCATCGATAAAAAGAGTACGTCGAGTGACTAAGTTAGCTGTTGCATTCTAAAGTATTAAAAAGAATCTTTTTTAGATAAAAGAATATTGGGTACTCCAAATAAGCTAGGTGTGAATTCGATTGGAGATTTTGTTAAAAGATTAACAGTGCATATTACCTGAAAACTTAAGCCGTCTGGAATGAGAATGACGCTGCTTTTCTGCCTTTTTTCTGACTACAACAAACCATATAAATTTTAATCGTCATTTTTTGGGCTCACCAAACATTGACTTTACAGTTATGAAAAAAAAAATTTAACGTAAGTTACCTTCCTTGAAGATTTTGATAGAATAGACCGATCAGAAGGGGCAGAAATCTAAAAAATAATTTAAAAAAATGAAGTCAATAATAAACAATTTACTTACTGGCCTTTGATTGAACTGACTCGAAGGTGATCCCAGAGAAGTCGTAGATGGAAACTTCGTTTTCGAACCATCTTGAATTTGATCTTGCTTCATGCTTTCTTTTCCAGTTGGTTTTTTTATGCTGCTGAACCTCTTTTCAGTTTTAGACAAGTCAAGAGACCTCCTCGGGCTCGTTCGTGAGGGTTTCCGCTAAGAAATTTAGAATTAGAGGCCATCATGAGCATTTTCATTTTAAAAAAACTTCACTTTAAAAAGTTCAATGAAAACTACTGAATTATTTAATCTCTGAGGATAATAACTACCTAAAAAAATCATAGCTTTGGCTATGAGACCATTAAAATGCAAGAA
This sequence comes from Orius insidiosus, assembly GCA_014119065.1. NCBI lineage: Eukaryota > Metazoa > Arthropoda > Insecta > Hemiptera > Anthocoridae > Orius > Orius insidiosus. The sequence continues at coordinate 52,052 of JACGAQ010001523.1, forward strand.
ATTCTCTAAGCCAATTAGAATTCAGCAATTAAGTTCTGGTGTCAACTATGCTGACACCTTTTTAGAGGTTATGGATGATCCAAAGGGAATAAATAAAAATAATTGCGTTTCACTTGTTTTTATTGATCTTGTACAAAGGAAGCTGATTATTGTTCTTTTACCTTTTCTTGAGAGTTTCTTTTGGCTTTGAGTACTTTTTTCCCTTTCATCACAGCCAAAGAATCTCGAGCCCTTAATTTTTTAACAGGGACAATCACTTTCGGTGCATCCTAAAGACAAAAATTATTTTCAAAAATTAACACAATTTAAATAATTACGTCGGATAATTTCACGTGTTCTTTGGCGAGGGAGGATTTCGATCTGGATGTTGACGAGAGAATAGATTGAAGCGGACGTTCTTCACTCGGCGCTGAAATTTTCGCTGTCACACTTTTTTCTTTCAAGTTCTTTGACTCATCCCTCATTTTTGTGGGCAATTTCTCCACAGATTTTACTTGAGAAGGCGATTTTTTCCAACCTTCTGAAGCCTTATTTCTTTTATAATTTGATTCTTCCTTTTTCAGAGGTATCTTATCTTGCGATACAAAACGAGATGGCGTTTTCTCAGTTATTTTGGGAGCTTTTTCTTTCACGCTGGACTCCTCTTTCAGGCTTTTGGAAGGTAGGTTTTCTTTAGATTTGACCTGAGGAGTAGATTTATCTTGGATTTTGCTAACTTTAGATAAAACTTTGATCTGCATTTCAGATTTTTGAGGCTCCTTCATTTGAAAAACTTTCGAATGGCTTCCTTTAGACGTTTCTTTAACTTTTGATTCTTTTTCTTCAGATTCTTTTACAGTCGATTCTTTAAAGTCGGATTCTTTGACAGATTCTTTTATTTTTGTTGATGACCCTTCTGGTTCTTTGGAACGAACTTCTTCAAAATATGACTCCTTTGAGTGAGATTCGCTTTCTTTTGATTCTTTCACTGATGACTCCTTAATTTCTTTCACTACAGATTCTTTTGTTTGAGCCACAATGGGAGATGAAGCTTCTTTATGTTTCAAATCCAGCTAAAAAAAAACAGTTTTTAAAATTTTATGCATAATGAATATCAAATTTACAGTTTCTGGCGGTCTCTCTGACGGCTTCAATAATTTTTTTCCATGTAAAATCGCGACAGAGTCTCTCGGTACTTTTTTGGGGGTTTCGGCACTGTGCTCTATTCAGAAAAAAAATTTTAATTTAATTTTAAAGTTTCAGAGATACTGACTGGTAGAGTAGGAGATTTGGATTTGGATTTAGATTTAACCGATTTAACCTTTACAGGTCTAACAACCTTCTTGACTTCCTTTTTTGCAGGCAACGATGTCTTTGAACCCTAAAACAAAACGATATTGAAAAACAAAATTTTTTTCTTTTGTGACACACCTTTTTTAATGAAGACCTGAGCGAACTTGATTTCCTCTTGGAAACTTCTTTTTCAGAGGGCTGAAAAACACAATTTAATGACTAAGAATTTTTTTGGCAGGTGGAGGAGGTGGAGTGAAGGTAAGCTCAAAGGTACTCAAAAGCAAGCATACTAAACACGTTTTTAATATCATTGCTTTAAGGGTATCAAAATTTAAAAACGAAGAATAAAAGTCTTTTCATTATTTTAGAATAAATACCACCACAGTTTTTTCTGATTTTAAGACCGCTTTAGATGGAGTCTTAATTTTTTTCAAAGCACAAACTCCTTTTCCTTCACACTCATCACCCTTCTCTTCCGTTTTTCCTTTCTGAAAACAAAATAAAAATCAAGAAAGTTAAAAAATAAAAATTCGCTCTAATTGTTGAATTTGATTGGTTATCTTACTGCACTCGTTTGTGGAGTTACTGGTTTTGATCCCTAAAATTTTTTAATCAATTTAAGATGAGACATTTTATGATGACTTACACTTGGAGAAACATATGAGCTGCCGAAGTGGCTGATTCTTTCAGTTGTAGCTGGTACGCCAGAAGCCTAAATGCATAAAATAATTTAAAAATTGCAGAAAAACCTATTGCAGAACCTATAATAAAAATGTTAAATCAAGTTGAACTTGAAATAATCTGCTTAAAAATAGATTATTTCAAGGAAAAGCAACAAATGATGGGAGCACTTACAGTAGGAGAAATGAAGCTTCCGTGAGGCAATTGAGAAGTTGCAGACTAAAATAATGTATTGATAAATAATAAAAAATTATTTTTGAAGTTATACCTTAGAGCGATCTACTGACTCTTCCTTATCCTTTTCTTGGATCTATTAAAAATTAGTTAAAAAAAAAAATACAAGAAAATTCATGACCCCTAGACTCTTGACACATTCAGTCCCCTGTCGACAAGTCAACTTTTTTGTTGCTATTTAGGATTGAACGTGTACAAAAAAATTTGGTGATGTTGGGAAGTGTTGAAATGAACCAATCACGATAGAGACAACAGTTTTGGCCCTAAAGCATTACACCAACTTTATTTTTCTCTCACCTTTGACTTAAATGAAGCGATCGATCCTTCCTTTACTTGATCCTATTTATAAAAATAAAATAAAAAATGTAAGATTACTAAAATTTTTCTCTCACCTTGGTCTTAAAAGAAGCAATCCTTCCTTACTTGATCCTATAAGAAATAAAAATAAAAAACTTAAGATTACATTAAACAATTAAAGACACCAATAGAAGCAATAAAATGTAAGTCTTCCGTACCATCGACTTAGAGGGAGCAACAGATCCTTCTTTTCCTTTGTCCTTTTGAACATAATTAAATTTAAAAAAAAATAATAATAATAATTAACTTAATAATAATAAATAATAATTATTATTTTTATTTAATTATGTTTAATACACCAACAAAACCAATAAAATGTAAGTCTTCCGTACCTTCGACTTAGAGGAAGCAACAGATCCTCTTTTTCTTTGTCCTTTTGAACATAATTAAATTAAAAATGTCATCATTTTAAAATGGACAGTAAAAAAATTTATTAACTGCAGAACTAAATAATAGAAATACTACATACTTTAGACTTAGTTGAAGTAATCGATTCTTCCTTTGCTTGCTATAGATAAGAATTTGGGTATTAAATATTTAAAAATGAAAATCTTTAGTACCTTCGACTTAGAGGAGACAACCGATCCTTCTTTTCCAAGGTCCTATTAAAATGCATCAATACAAACAGTAAAATGGACAAATAAGAATACCTTCGACCTAGAGGAGGCAATGGATTCTTCTTTTTCTTGTACCTAGTAAAAATGCATCATTTAGATCTAGATTGATAAAAAAAATCATCACTCCTAGATTGGTAAAATTTCAGCAGAACTAAAAAAATTCAAGTTACAGATTAATACCTTGGAGACGTTCGATGAAGAAATATCAGTCTGGCTTTTTTCAGTTGTCTTCTAAAATTATATTTAATTAGTTTATCGCTACCTAGTATAGGAAAAAAAAATTCACCGTTTCAACTACATGTCTAGAAGAAACTTCATCTTCCTATAAAATAAAATAAATCAAAAATAATAAATTAAAAATGTACTCCTACTTCCATTATTTTTCCGATGAAGATGGCTGAGTGCTTGGTGGTGCCTGAAAAAAAAAGATAAGAATATAAATTGAGAGAATTTATTATAAAATTATACAGAGTTTTCCCCCTTTTTTTCCCCCTTTTTTTTGAATTATAAAAAAAAAGTCTACTCACACTGACATCTAGTTCTTTGGTACTGTTCAGTGGATTCAGTGACAGTTAGTCTCCTGCAAATTAAAAATTTGTTCATAAATTTAATTTTTTTAGAAATTTGCACATTTTTATGACTTTAATTACAACTTTGTGAAAAAAATCTTACTGATTTTGTTGTAATTTTAGATTTTTCCGAAGTTTCTTTGTGAATGCTACTTCGATTGGATATGAACTCTAGAGATTATTAAAATTAAATCAAATTATTAAAGTTCAAATATCACTTACAACAGTCATTTCTCAGAGAGTTTATCAGACGAATCCTTTAAAATAGCAAACAATAAGTCAAAATAAATTATAATACATACAGGCATCGTTTAATTTGCTGCCCGTCGGCTGATCCATGCTGGAATATAAATCAATTAGACAATAAAACAACCTTTTCTTTAATACCTTCTTCGATTTTTCAAAGTTTTCGGTTCACAGGGGCATCCTGGTAACACATTAAAAAAATAAATGCCGAGGAAAAATAAGAACTGAGCAAGTGTTGTAAATATGAGATAAACCCAGATTGTCTATATTCAACAGGCTTCCATTTGGTACAGCAATGGAAACCCAGGGTTCCTAGGTTCAAATCCCACTAGGGGCCCTACTGTAATCTTTTCCCCTTATTTACTCAGTTTTTCATAAAATTATAAGCATATAAAAATGATTCTGAGCTATAACAGCTATAAAGTTCTATAAGGTCAATACCTTGAATGGAGGCAATTTCGGAGGTTCTTGCAATGATCTATAAGAGCTCTGGAGAAAGAAAAAAAAATTAAGGAAATAATTAATTAATAAATTACCGAAGTAGAACGATAGAAAGGTTCATTCTTGTAGACATTTCTAGTAGAACCTTGTGTCTGTGTAAAATTTTTATGTAAATGAATTTCTTTAAGCTAAGAAGTTTCACTGATAACATACCGTTGAAGAAGGCTCTATCTCTGGTCTATAATAAACCGCCTGCTGGGATTGATCCTTAAAAAAAAAAAAAAAATAAAAATTAATAAAAAACCAAAGGTATACAATTTTAACTACCGCAGATGCAGGAGGTTCTTCTTCATATACAATATTTTGTACAGAATCCTGAAAATAAGTTAAAAAAGTAATCAATCAAAAATCAACTCAGGTTTTAATATTTAAAACTCACTGGGATTCTGAAGTTAAGATCTGACCAGATTGAACCTAAAAAAAATTTACATAATAGTTTAAACTTTATTGTACACAAGTTGCGTTAATAAAAATATAGTTACACTGAGCTTTGTTGATGCTCTTCCAGGTCCCTAAAAAAAAAAGATTACAAAAATTTAATGGAGAAATAAAACTTACTCCTCGAAGTTTGGCTGCTTTTGGTCGACTCTGAAATACAGAAATTATTTCATTTTTGTTTAAATAAATTAGGGATGACAAAGTTGGACTTGAGGCAAATTTGGTGATAAGGGGGAAATGGATGAAGTAGTTAACCCTTTATTTTATTATCTACCTAGGTTAAACATAATCTCACCGTTGTAAATGATTTTGTATGCGCTGCTTTTTCATTCAAACCTTTGGCGTTCCGAAAAAGTAATTTTAAAAATTTTGATTTTTTCATTGTTTTACACCACAAGTGAAGTGGGCCCACGGACGCATTTCTTCAAGACTTTTCTTTAGTCAGGAGAACCGATTTTTTGGAAGTTTCGCAAAATTTTGGAACCAAGAAACCACCTTATACAAAATTTTCAAGCGTTTCTATGTTATTGGATTCCAATGATTGAACCTCCCTGCCTTTTTTAAAATAGGATTTTCAGGTGTTTCCACAGTTTTTCAAGAAAAAAAAAATGGACAAATTTTCTGGAATTTTTCCAGGTTTAGAGAACCTCTTTACAAAACTTTCTGCCATCCGAATCAGTTGACTCACAAACGTTCTTTAGAGCAGATTTTTTGTGGGGTTTTCTCAGCTTTCGCCCAAGAAACTCCTATTAAAACATTTTTTTCAACGTTTTCCTCAGTCTTTAGAAACCAACTAACTTTAGAGCAATTTTTTTTAAATTGTACTTTTTTAAAAATTTAC